>JARYGA010028066.1:0-54188 GCA_030545235.1 Helianthus tuberosus | reverse complement strand
GCGACATAAGGCTCCGAAACATTGTTACATCTAGGAGAATATTGTTGCCATTGATTGAGAGGAAAAAGGAATGAAGTTGAAAAATTCGACCAGATGAAATATGTGCCAAAATTTGGTTGTTATGGTTTTTGATCGGGTCAACATGAAAGATTCCAATAAAAAGTATGCGCCTGCAGCACGTCTGAAGCTTTTTGAAGATTCATGGATTTTTCTTCCACAAGAAGTTCAAAGTCCACAAGATGAACGTGTAGGGTACTTTTCTCTACGGTGTTTTTGAAGAAAATGTGTTTGTTGAACAAACCAACAGGGTGTGCGGATGCCTTGGCGTGGATTGAACAACCGCACACTACTTCTCAAAGAGAAAGATAAAGACCTTCGCTGGTACAATGTGGAAGACCAGCCAGACCCAGAGGTCTATGATCTTGTTGCTGTGAAGAGATTTCTCAGTAGCTACAAAATCAACTTTGGGAGAGCACTCAGATTCCTTGCAATGCACGAAGCAGTTGCAGGATACGGTTTTGAATTTCTAATCTCTCCTATACTTGTCGATATTTAAGCTGCTTTATGAATTATTATCATCTCATACAGCACTCTTGACCAGACCAATTGATCTCGAATATCACTTCACACGTGATTGTTTCAATATGAAACTTGTCAATGTTGTCATGGCCCACACAGATTACCAGAGTGCCAACTCATTTTTCCAAAATTGATAAATCATTTATGATTAACTTAATTTTGGTAAACGGCATTAAGGTCAAGCAAGAGTAATCCACATCGGAAAATCGTTTTTGTAAATATCTTTATGTTTTTAAAATTATTGTAAGTTTGTTGATTTTAATGGGAGTAATTCCAAATTTGAAAATTCAAAAACATCGAAAAATTTCAAAACTCAAAAACAATAGAAAAACAAAAATGAGTTTCCTGGCGAGCAAAAGAGAAAATGATAGTACATCAGTGGTCTGTTGAAACCTCTTTAAACTGAAATGCAAAATGAAAAACGATAAGCAGCTCTATATAAGATGTATCGGTAGGCTCACAATCATCTTAAAGTGTGCAGGGTGATATAAACTTAAATCGAATAAAGACCAGGTGGGAACCGCTCATTGGCATATGGTCTTAGTACCGAAATTTCGTTTGAGAGATTGCCGAGGTTCTGAGATATGTGGTCTTTATGCTGTTTATCATCTGGGTATCATGGTTGTTTCTTTTACCGAAACAAAATGGAGACGAAGTCTAGATCTTCCATGATATCATACATACGTGTACATACTGCATACGACCTCAATAAGTGATCAACAATCACATGTCCTCAAAACAAGTGATAATATATCACATTTATCCGGGAGTCAAGTTCGTCTCTCTGCTGTACGAAAGTACTGACCTGTTCACGGACTTGCTCTTGTGCCCTTCATGCATCTGAAAATAAAGTTCCTCATCAATAAGTGATTCTATCACATAGGGCTTGTTTTCAAATCAAAATAAGTGAGTTACTCACATATTTTTATACGACAAAACAGATGATAAATGGTATACTCACCAGTAAGATGAACCCTCATGCATACCTTGATACGGGAATGTGTCGTGATGTGGATGAACACCGGTCGGTAAGTATAAATCATACCTTAACGTATCCCCTCGCCATGATTACATATGATAAGTTGAGTTTATGTGGATAACAATACCGATAATCGTTATATGATGTTTATCTAAATGTTAACAAAGAGAACAACAAGAGCGTTTTGGCATGACCGTACACTGATATGATTCTCTTACCCTCGAAACTCGCAAAAAGAATGTTTGTATATATTTACTTTTCTTAGTTTCTGCAAATCTGTATATATTTATTTACTGCTTTCAGTCTTTAAGTTTGAAATATTCAAAATGCCAAAAAGATTTTAGGTGTGTTTTAATATAAACTTTATAAAAGTCAAAAAGATTTTATTTCTGCTTTAGTTTTGATTAACCGATGTTGGAACTCAAGTCTTCGTTGCCTGAAATCTGATTAAAAAAAAAACGACTGAATCTTCATAAACGGTCAGAGTTTGCAAGTTTTGAAAGTTAATCAAAATTGAAAAATCTGTTAACTTTTTAAACTAACTGTCGGATGGTAGTTGAATAAGAATTGGTCACCTGTGTGTCATTTGTTTTATGTTAACTATATTCCAATCAGTTGTTCTCATTACGCGTTTAGCTTTCTTGCATGTGCAGATGCTAAAGGCAAGGAGAACATGTTCGATGAAAAGCTTCGAAATGAAGACACGGCATGGAGGCACTCAAATGATAAAGATGATCGAGTTGCCGCTGATCAATCACCAACACCACAAGGATCTCAAGCATTGAAGTCAAAAGATTCCCAAGCATAATCAAAGGGGGAGTTTGTTAACACACTACCTAAATGAAAAGGGAGTTTGTTGATACACTTTCTTCTTACGACGCGTGAAGACTTTGAAGATCCTACGACAAGAATGAATGAACCATCAAGAGATGGAGAACGAGATTACAAACCTTGCGAGCAGCATCCAAGGGGTAGTTTGTTGATACATATCGTGTGGATACGGCTCGACTCGGTTCGACTCGGTTACGAAGTGAAGGCCGTAGTCAAGACAACCTCCTGTCTTGACTCGGTATGCGATTTACTTTGTAATGTTTGATGTAAATTCTACTGCGTGTGTGCGGTATGCATATTGTTAATTCTAGTGTTGTTTTGTTTATGTTTGGCCCAACAATGAAGAAGCCCAAACTCAAGCCCATACACAGTGGACGAAAACATATACTGGGCGAAATCCATGTTTGGTGAAAACACTTTTTGGTGAAAACCAAATGGGACGAAATTAGGTGATTTCGTCCATATCCTTGATTTCGTCCTATGTGATTTCGTGGGCGTCTGATTTCGTCGACATGTGTAGTATATAAACACAGACACAGAACAGAATATACTTACGAAGTCTGAATAGATTTCTTTAAGCGAACACACTGTAAACACACACACTGAGAGTTTATGAGAGCATCTTGTAAACATTGTATTGTAACCGTTTTCTAGATTAATACAATGGAGTGTTAATCGTGAATCTTGTGTTTTACGTGTTCGTCACTTGGTTTAACTTACCCGTTTGGATTCCGCACCTTCGGGTTTGTCGGAAAATAGGGAATAGAGGTTACTCGATCCTCCGGGTGGACCTACAAGACGCTTCCCTTGTCAGCTTTTCGGATGCGTCTGCAAAGCTGCATCGTATGCGTCTACAGACGCTTCCCTTGTCAGCTTTCGGATGCGTCATAACACGTTTTCTTAGGCGTCTACAGACGCCTCTACTTATGCGGCATGAGACGCAACACGTGTCAAATGGAAGACCTGTTCAGACGCATGTAATGCGTCGGTAATCAGAAAAGTACACCACCTCTTTAGTACTGACAGACGCATTGGAGGAGTCTCGAGACGCTTTAGACAAAAAAATTAGTGTTCGTTTTTATTTATTTGATGTATTACACGTTTCTATTTTTAGATTCTAGGTACCATTACCATTACTCCAAACATTTTACAAAATTTAATCTCCAAATTTTTACAAAAAATATCTATTTTCATATTTTTTGTCTATTGATATGGCAGTCAGATTTGTCGTTTACTGTGGTGGCAAGTGGGAAGTCGTTAATGGGAGGCTTGAGTACGTGGTCCAACCAGATTCTGTTAGACGTGGTTTTGAAACTTCTACTACAATTTCTTATAACACATTTTTAAAAAATCTTAGTGAGTCAACAGGTCTTCAAAACATCACACGTTTATCTTACAAAATGTCAAGTTTTAGTGATCCCATTGATATAATTGATGATTCCGATCTTACTTTTTTTTTCAATATCGCGGAAAGAAACCCTCATTAGTTAGTTAAATTATATGTGGTGCAAGAACTTGGTGTTGGTTCATCTGCCGGTTCTTCCAATTATTTTAAATGTCCCGATCTTAACGTAAATGTTTTTCCTGAAGATGAATGTAACGCAACATATAAATCTGGAGTTACTGATAATGTTAATTGTCCTCTTGAAAATAAAAGCCAGTTTTACATAGGTTATATTTTCCGTAACAAACAGGAAATGAAAATAGAATTAGGAAAAATGTGTCTTTCCAAAAGTTTTTCGTATAAAGTAGACAGATCATCCAAAACTCGATACGAAGTATCTTGTATTGATGAGAATTGCCAGTGGAATTTCAAGGCAGCGAGTTGGGAATCTTGTGATGTTTTTTACGTTAAACATTTTTACAACAAACATACATGTTCTAAGACGCAAACATATCTACATATGCGACAAGCAAACCCAATGGTGGTGGGTAGCTTATTAAAAGAACAATTCAAAGATTGTGGACGGATATACCGTTCGACAGAAATTGTAAAGGATTTTAGGATTAAAGAAAAAGTCAATTTATCATACATGCAAGCATGGCGTGGGAAATTTAACGCATTAGAACTTTTGCAAGGTAGTTCGTCAAGTTCTTTTGCCGAACTTCACGTCTATTGTTATAACTTGGAGAAGGCTAATCCAGGAACAGTGACACGCATACGCACTGATTCTGAAAGTCGTTTTGAAATGTTATTTGTCGCCAAAGGTGCGGTGGTAAGTCAAAGACTATATTAAATGTTACACTAAAATATAAATAAATAAATAAATAAAATTTTCCACAAAAATCTAACAATAGCGTATTGCTTTAAGATTCAGAGCTTTCTCAGAAATTTAAGACCGCTTATTATCATAGATGCGACACACTTGAAGGGTGAATTTAAAGGAACAATGTTTTTGGTTGTTGGCATGGACGGAAACAATCAGATTTTGCCTATTGGTTATGGCATTGGTAAATCCGAAGACGGTGATTCGTGGACGTGGTTCCTTTCAAAATTGAAAGAATGCATCGGCGAGAATCTAGATTTGGCAATCATTTCTGACCGGGCAGCTTCTATACAATTAGCCGTACGGGTTGTGTTTCCAAGAAGCTTTCACGGGTTATGTTGTTGTCATTTGATGGTCAACCTTCGTTTACCGTAAAAAAAAAGGAATATGAGAGTCTTTGGTGGAAGGCTTGCAAATGTTACAGGATATCTGATTTTCAAGAATCATTCGACGCGCTATGTGCCGCTGTTCCAAGATTACGGAACATTCTTATAGAAATTGGGTTTGACAAATGGTCAAGAGCACATTGTCCAGCCAGAAGATATCATTACATGACATCTAACAGCGCTGAATCTATGAATGCTTTATCAAAACATGCCCGAAAAATTCCAATAACCCAACTCATATAATTTTTTCGACAGTCTAATGGTTCTATGATCGCCGGAACGAGGGAATTCAAGGCGAACACTTGCTTACAACGTGGGCTCAAAAAAAAATTCAAGGCAAAGTTGATGGTTCTCGTTCGTGGATGGTTGCTGGAATTGGTCAGAACAGTTTTGACGTTCATGACGGTGGAAAGAGAGGTTTAGTTGACTTCTCTAATGGAACATGCAGTTGTCGGGTTTGGCAAGTATCTGGGTTACCTTACGGGCACGTTATTGCAATATCTAGATTTTTAGGTGAACCAGATTGTGCTCGTTATGCGATGTTATGTTACACTAATGAAGTTTATAAATCCACGTATGAGGAGCATATAAATCCAGTCCCTGATAAATCAGAGTGGGAAGTACCCGATGGACTGGTGAATTTGCAACCACCGCTTATTACGAAACGACAAGCCGGACGTCCTAAAGAAAACAAACGAATCCTATCGCTAGGAGAGGACCCCACTCCCATATACTGTGGTAAGTGCAAAACGTATGGGCATTCTCGTGCGAGATGTTTAGCACCACCCAAAACAAAGACTTCTTCTCGCCACGTCTCTAAGCCACAACCCACACCCGTCCAAGTTGAAGCCGGAGAATTCCAGGATTATGTACTTCAAAATACATACCCCTCGTACAATTTGGGTGATGATTAAAGAAGTTTTTGTATAAATTTATGCCAAATGTATATCCTATTTAAGATATATTAACAATCCTTATTTTATTTATATTTATTTTCTGTTTTAACTATTATGTTCACAAAAAAGTCGTTTTTAATTTAAAAAATAGAACATAATTTCACTAAATAAACAATTAACAAAAATTTCAATTCAATTAATTAATTTCACAATAATTAAATTAAATTATTTATTACGCATTATTTATTAATTAAATTATTCAATTAACAAAAATTTCGATTCAATTAACTAAATAAACAATAATTTCACTTGGCATTATTTATTAATTAGATTATTAATGGGGTGTGAAACGTGCAGAATAGAGTTGATCTGTCATAAATCTTCTATATCTCATACATGCATCTTGCATGTTTCGTTCCTGCCAGTTTGGAAGTACACTGTTTTGCACAAGATTTTGCAGTAACATAGACAATATCACACCCGAATTCCGACCAACCCGATGTTCGGATGTAGGCCAGACAACATCCCCGGTGTACTCCAACGTATCAGCCTCACTTAGTCCAGCATTTTCCCAATATTGTATACGACCGAGGAACCATAAGAAGAGACTCTCGAATTCTACTAGAGTTTGGTGTATCCTTCTATGAACGCAAAATCGTTCCCTGCAATTAAATGCATCACATTTATTGGTAAAATAAACGGTAATATTTAGTGAGTGCATATCTATCTTTAAGATTATCCAGCCTTCTTTGTCTTGCGATACTGGTATGTAAACCTGAAAAGGAGATACGGTAAATATTTAGTGAGTGCATATCTATGTTGCTCATTCTTAGAATGTAAATTTTTTTTTACCGTATCCACTTTCCAAAAGGCAGGGTATAGTTCTACATCGCCAGTAGCGTATCCGTAAGCATCTTGATCCTGTTCCACTAGAAGGTTTATAAAATTTGGGGGTAGAATGGTCCAACGAACAGCATCTGATGAAGATGTCCCTCGACGATTTTCTGTTTCTCTATCTTGTATTAGCTTGTTACACCATGCACGGACATGCTATAAATTTTTTAAAATGATCATATTTAGAAATTATAAATAATATAAATAATAAACTATGTAAAATAATCAAATTGCCGTTTCTTGCATAAATCCATCTCCACAATACCCTAGTACTCCACCCCACCACTCTCTGTCTAACGGCGTTTGCCCCATATAAGTTGAATAGCAAAATTGGCTATCACCGTCGTAGTAGAAGTCAAGAACATTTTGTGACTAATAAACAGATTGGTCATTCCGATTAAGCCAAACAGTGTTCTCTACACAATCTGGAATGCTTGATTGACGCCTTCCTTTTGACGACATTATTGTGCAAATTTGTTGTGGTATGAAGAAATTCCCACCAATGGTCCATATTTATAGACCAATAATAAGATCCACCTACCTCCTCTTTTTTATAACAAATACTATTATTATAATTTTTTTACACGTTTCTTAAAAATAGGTAAAGGAAATATTAATAAAATAATTTAATAACTTTTTATAAAGTCTTAGAATCTGTTTTTTTTTTTTTTTTGTATTTAACAGTATTTTTTTAACTTATACAAAAGATGGAATGAGAAATGAGTTCTTTTATTAAACTTTAAGTTACAATTAAGATTATTTAATTGTTTCATACTAAATTACATTTAATTACTTCTACTCCATGCCTATATATATAGCCAACTATATCTCCCACTTTATTATCATTTCACTTTATTATCTCTACACAAAACCTTTATGAACATTTCAAAATGGCCGATGATTCATGGACCGAGGTTGAAGACATTGCCGTTGCAATGTCCTACGTTGAAACAAGACACCTATGCCGGCATGCGACTATGGATGACGCCTTTTGGACCAGCGTGTTCCACATGTTTTGTAGACATGTTGGTGAAACGAACCGAGATGTGAACAAGGTGTAGACCCGTTCGGCCTACCTAAGGTGCAAGTGTTCCATGTTTAATGGAAGGGTAAAGGCAGCGTCCAAGGTCGAGAAGAAGCTAACTGAACAAGAAGTGATCGAGGAAGCACTGCTAGACTACCTCTTGAAGTCTGAGGAAGACTTCGATCGGGTCTCTGTTTGGGAGATTATGAAGATTTACTTGTAAATCTTCATATAGTGCGTCAATTATGTCTAAGTTCAGCCGTATGTTAACCAATTTTGGTTTTATGTATTAGTTGGTTAACAAGTTTTTTTTTAATATTTAAGATATGTATGAAACACACCCTTTTGGTTATATTAATATCTACTACGTTATTTACATAATTTTCATTAAAATGGGCCACAAAATTTTAAACAAACCATTAAAAACACACTGTCTCAATAGTTAAAGCATAACCAGATTGGGCCGACCCAATGTCATTTTTTGAAATAGAACAACTTTAATTCAGTGGAAATACTATGAAGCTCAGAAACAGAATTGGACCATTGAATTGGGCCCCAAATCTGAATCAGAATTGGGCCGAATCAGAATTGGGGCGAATCAGAATCGGGTCGGCCCAATGCAAATGTTCAATGTCATAATACCTTGTTTACGGATCTACAACTTGTTCATTAACTTGTTCATCCACATCATTTTCAAATGACTGGCAACTACTGATGAGATCAAAGTTTTCCAGTAACAGACTATCGTAGAACATGATAGCCAACCTTTGTCTCATTTGGTAAGCTGCCTTAGAGGTGTTTTCTTCTTGATATACGGGTTGCTTGTTGATCAACCTTTCCATGAAAATGCAAACCCATACACCACAATCTCCTACACTCCCTGATTGTTGAGGTACTTGCCTGGGGTAAACGACTTTGAACGGCAATGACATCTTTAATGGCTCATCGGCTGAATAGTAGCCGTTGATGCGTAGCCATGTGTCGAAGGCAAAATTGATGTGGTAAATGACTTCCGTTCTATCTTTCACCATGGTTTCACTTTCCAATAAACTACACACGTAGGCATATGTAAATTGTAAGAAAGTGATTCAATAGACTACAGTCGCATATATACGATATGACGAACCTGTCGTAAATTGTAAGAGTCCGATTGCGAAGGTGGAACACCGCCAAAGCCAATGCACGTTTTTAATATTCAACGGAACATAAACCTATCCATGCATAAAAAAGTTGCTAGTAAATTTTAAATGAAATATATATAAACATTTCGACATTCAAACATAACTTAACTCGTCAACTTCGGAAATTGGTGGAATAGGAATCAAGGACCCATTGAAATAGCCCTCCAACCTCCGGTGTGCATCACACTCAATCATGGTCAATTGAAAATAGGGTGGTAGCTTTGGTTCCTCTGCTCGTACATCTTAATCATCCAACCGTATAAATGATGTTTTGAAAAGTTTTTAAAATAACAGTTTTGAAAATATAAATAATTTGGAAACATGAATATTGATAATTTTCTTACATCATCACTTAACCAACCGGACCCGTTGTCACCTAGCAACGACGACCAAAATTGTGGACCAACTTCACCAGCCATCGATTTTCCAAGCTTCCGCGTCCTTGAATCCATTTTGTTTACCAGTGAACATTCGATGATATACCAATCTCGGATCTTTTGTATCTGTTTATCCGTACACGTACTATCTTCTTTGTTCTTGTTTCTCTTTGACACATTCTTGAACAAAACAAAAGGTGATCGCATAGACGGACCCGACTTTACTAACCTCTCTGACCGCCGTAATGCTGCTGTCGGGGCATCATCGACTAACTGTTTTGTATTATTACATACAAGATCGTCACAGGGTTGCAACTTGTCTGTTGCCACATGATAATCACCAACATCATTGAAGTTGACAAACGAGTCTACTTCCGGCTACATACATAAGTTTAAGTGATAACGAACATTAGTAGATATTATTTTTGATGTAATTGAATTGCCTAAATCCTCGCAATACAACATTACCTTTCTGACTGAATGAACGCTCCCATGATAATAGACATATTAAATTATAGCATCACTATTACATAAAACACATTTATTTAATTTCACCATCACCTTTGCCTCAATTAGCAGAGTTAGCTTCTCATTGTTCTCGTCCAATATTGATTTAAATTTTTCCACAAGAGACGATTCTAATTCATCCGTATTTGAAACATTTCCTCCATCATGAATTGCAAACCTTCTTTTTCTTGCTTGATGGGTGCCCATGGGGGACAACGCTGCATAACCTTCAAACCCGTCAGCAACCCCATCATTTGGTTTAAAACCACTGGTGTGCATCATATCATCATTGGGCTGCATGTTACGGGGTACCTCGCTTGCTATACGAATACTTTCTAAAAATTGCAAACTAGATATGTACCACTCAGTCTGCATCTCCTGACTAGTGGGCAATATGGTTTGAATCGGACGGTAATGTTCATTCTAAGAATTGAATAATGAAAAGTTTTATCAATCAATTTATTCTAATCTTACTATATAACTGAGAATAAAATAACAAAGTGCAGCAATTACCTTTTGTGCCAATTCAAAAATGCGTTCAACAGTAGCAGTTGTAACCCTTTTTCCAGGCCCCCAACCCAAAAATCTTGGAATTGCTTCGCCTTTAAAAAATGAAACCATCTCCTTAAATTCTAGAAAGACTTCATAAATCCACATCTACACATATACATAAATTTATTTTAAGTAAGGGGTTGCAATGTATTACATCAGATTAAATCAAAATTTGTACCTTGAACGGCCAAACGCAACCAGGCAACGAGAACCCGGCGTTACCCTGTTGGTGTCGACGACTCAAATCATATACATGCACATACGTGCTCTGCCAAAGATAGCTACCCCACGGAAAGTTGTTCCATGCTTCTAAATCAACAACCAAATTCACAACCATTTTGTCAATGGATTCGAACCGTTGGGTACCTTTAAAACCTAACTCTAGTAACATCAACAGACAGAGACGAAGACAATCGTCTTCACTTAGTTGTGACCAGTCAGAATCAAATGCATCTTCTACATGACGTAACCTTACTTCGCGTGTCCCCAGTGACCAGTCAGAATCAAATGCATCTTCTACATGACGTAACCTTACTTCGCGTGTCCCCAGGAAAATTCTTGATCTGAACGAACTAGGTGATCCATTAGATATCGTATTTGGATACGGTCCAAATCTAAACCCGGTGATAAGACAAAACTGGATGGGAGTAAAATGAATAAAATCATTCCCAAACACATAACTTATTCCATCGCTAGGATTATCAGTGGGAACCTGATGTCGTGCAACACAAAGCAAAAGTGGGCTTTCACAAATGACAGACTCAAGATCCAAATAGTGACCAAAGACCGTCTGCTCTAACTCTAATTCTAGGAGCCTTAGCATACATCGGTGGGATAATGAATCGTAAACAATACAACAAAAACTAAAAAACCAATAACACTACCATAAAGAATTAAGATTAAAGAATTACCAGTTTAGTGGTAGCTGGAAGAGTGTTGTCCAGCATTGCAGCCGTATCTTCTACCGTGAATTCAATGTTAAAGTTTGTGATTGGGTCATCCTCCCAATAATTCTGATTCATTGTGCGTGTTTCCGTTACAAAACCGTTAGTGAGGAAAGATAGGTCGGAGCTCCGGCAAAGGTGGTCCCTGTTACCCGCTTCAGAAGCGTCGAAAGGAACAGTGAAACCACCACATGTGGTGGTCCCTGCAATGGGAGACGTCTAACCCCGGAAGCATCTATGGACCCCTCGTTTAATGTGTAGCTGCATCGGATGCGTCTACATAACTTTAAGGGTCCATTAATAATTTAAGAGTCAAGGCCCATTTTCCTAGGCGTCATAGACGCATGGGATGCGTCTGAAACGTCCCATCTCTTTAAATTCGTTTTTTTTATTTTTAATGTAATCTTTTTTTATATATAAGTAACTTTTAATTTTGTGTATGTTAAATCATATTTCGTGATATAAAATTGAAAATTGCGTTTCAATAGTATATAGATCATGTGGTTTTGCATCTTCTTCAACATAAACAAATTTATTTATTTTTCATTTATTTCTAAATCACATCACATTTTTCTAGGATTCGTAGACGCATGGGATGCGTCGGGAACGTCCCATCTCATTTAACTTGGTTTTTTATTTTATTTTTTAATGTAATTTTTTGTTTATATAAGTAACTTTTTTTACAAGTGCAAAAACACATAAAAAATCTGTGGTTCCCTAAATTTAATAAAAAAGCATGCCTGAACGGTGGGGAAAAGACGTAGCTGGTGAAGAATACTGCTCTCAACCGGCTAAAAAATCCTCAAGTTGGATCCTTAATCCATGGAGGAAGCCGGTGAATGCAACAGAAAGTGGAACATCATCCAAACCCCTAAAAATGGGAGAAGAAGACTGTCTACATAATAGACATAGCCTACATCAGCACAACCGCGATAGATGGGCGATACCAGACGATGAAACAGAAAACTGGTCGAAAGATGTGCTCGAATTCTACAACCGAGGTGACGCACCGTTCTGTTATTCAGCTGTTTTTAATAGATCAGTACAGCTTGACAAAAACTTTTGGGGAACTTTATTGGGATTTCGTTTCAACGGCTATCTCAACGACGTAGTAAATTATATCAACAATTTTACATAAACTATAATTTGTTAAAATATGTTACTAACACTACCATTTTTACAGCATATTGAAGCCTGGGTTGGAAGAATGATGAATTGGAGAAGTAGAAAGCTTCAAGAACACCCTTTGTTAAATCTACGTTGGACAATACTACCACCAAAGTTTTATGAGTGTTTATTGGAATCGGTTCTGAAAAACGTGGCTACTTACTGTAACGGTAAATTAAGCTCGTTTCCTTTTTTTTTTGACATTGATTATGTTTTTTTTCCCGATCCCTCTAGAAAATAAGGAGTGGCTAATGCTACGTCTTGAGCTGGCAACCCAACAGCTGGTAATGTTCCCGGGTCAAGACATCTGTGCAGGCGAAAAATACAGACAGGTTGTCATCCCTAGGCTGACAAAAATATGCGTATACTTAGGAGCAGTATTAGTTAATTTGCGCTATCGGAAAAAGACTGGAAAGCCAGAAAAAATCATTTCATTTGAAATGAATGATGACTATGTCGTGTCAAACTGTTCATTGACTGGAAACGAAGCTGCGTATCTATGTATGCTGATGGAGCATCTCGTTACAGATAAACCGATAAATCTCACCGGTGACATCAATCAAAAAATGAAGTCATATAGAAGGTTCATGACAGATAATTTGTATTTCTGGCGTTGTTTACCACGTCCTAACGTAGTTTAATATGGAATTTTTAATTTACTTTCATGATCGTTTTACTTTGTGTTCTTTGTGTAATAATTCCTTTATAATTTAATTAATACTATAAAAATAACAAAATCACTAAATATAATTTAATTAATACTATAAAAATAACAAAATCACTAAATTACAAATTACTCATTTTTATAAAAAAAATGTTTTTCATTTCTCTTTTATAACAAATTAATTTCACCTAAAAAATTTGTTTTTCATATATTTATTTGTATTGATAACAAATTACTGAATTATATATATAATTTGTTTTTAATTCACCTAAAATTTAGATTTCTTTGATAACATATTAACATATATTAATTTAATTTAGACATAATATTAATAATTATTTCTCTAATTATTAACCAAGCCTAACGTTGGTCACTTTTCTTGGCCTCCCCACAATCCATGAAGTTTGACTGACTACCACCAACTGGCAAACTGGAAAACTGGAGTTCTCCTATGGTGCAGTCATAAGCAAAGCTTGCTTCTTCATCGGTGATACCGTACCACTCATCATCAGTATTCCGAGGCGGGTTGAATAAATTAGGATTTAAACGGGGTGGTGGCGGTGCACGGCAGCATGGTGGCGGTGCACGGCAGGCTGGTGGCGGTGCACGGCAGGCTGGTGGCGATGAACGGTAGCCTGGTGGAGGGTTGCAATCAGCCTCTGGTCTATCACCCGATGGTTCAAATTCACTACCACCCATCTCTTCTAAGTATTTGTTTAGTGGTATATTAGTGACCAAATTTTAAATATATAGTTGGAGATATGGATAGAAATGTCAAATTTATCACTAATACAAAAAAAAAAAAAAAAAAAAGAAATAACATACAACTTTTTATTTACTTTATATACAACAATTAAACCTAATAAAAAAACAAACAAAAAAAAAATTACAGACTAAAAAGATATTTTTAAGCGATAACACGAAGTGATCCAATTCCTCCACAAAGCTCGGTCTCCAATTCCTCCTTGTTTTTGAACAATTTGGCGGCCTAGGAGGAGCGGTAGAGGACGTAGATGGGGAAATCCGATAACACGAAGTGATCCAATGTGCCCGTTGTAGGTGAGTTCTTCGAATTTCTTCGTTAAACCACCTACCATAAATGGCAAGTCAGATCACTTCCGTCACTTGGGGCAAGTCCCGTCACCCATAAACATCAGGACTTCTAAAGCTCAGAAAAACGTCATCTTGAACACAGTTAAACAATTTCATTACTATTTGGAGAGTATCAAAAGGCGGATACATTGACTGATTTTCGTTTGGAGAGAACATGTTCAAAAACATAACTGATTTTTGGTTTGGAGAGAAAATGTTCAAAAACATAACTGATTTTCGTTATAATATATAGTAGATTGGTTAAAAATAACAAAAAAAGTTAATCAATATGTGAAATATAAAAAAAAAAAAGACAAAAGCACGCCACCCGATGCCTCTAAATGCGTCAGCCAAGTCCTCCATCGAGCCACTCAACGAGCCACAGCCAAGCCAGCCAATTGTTTCCGGATGCAGCTGAGCGGGACGCACCCGGCTACTTTTTGGCCGGGATGCGCTGGCGGCTGAGGTATCACCTTACTTTTGCCACGTGTCAACTCACCATTGCCGGATGCATCAAAAGTGGGATGCCCGGCTCCAAGGACGCATCATATGGCCATTTTGGTAAGTCAAAGGTTTTCTTGGCTATTTTGGTAATTTTCTCTTTTTTTTTCATAGATGGGCCACATGCTATGCCTTCATCACTTGAGGGCCACTTTCAAATTACTTTCTACATTCACTTGGGGGTTATTGCCAAATGAATTGGCGATAGCGTTGGTTTTCTTAGGTGTGTCACACAAGATTCAACATGTAAGTTCGAGATAACCTATCACCAACTGAAATAGCAATAGGTTCTGTCACCAGCCAAAGATGTTGCCAATTTGTTTGATGAGAGGTGTGTTGTATCAGAAGAAATTTGAAGATAAAAGTTATGGTCATTTCGATTGGCGATAGCTTTTTGTGAATTGTCAAAAAGCTATTGTAATTCACAAAAAGCTATTGTGAACTAATATGACGATAGCTTTTATCATCAAGTTTCTGCTGACACACCACAGAAATCCAAACCAACCACCATTTCATTTGGGGATAACACCGTAAGTGAAACTGATTCGAAAGTGGCCCCAAAGACATAGCGATTAGAAAATATTCTTCTCTAGATATGATAAAACCAATTTGCACCGTGTTCCTGAGTTTCATTAAAGGAGAGAAAAGAAAGGATTTGGAAGGAAATATTTTTTATTTGTGTTTTGCAGTTTCACTAATAAAAGAAAGAAAAGAAGGAAATTGAGAGAAAACAAAAGAAAAGGAGTGAATCATTTCTTTTCTCTCCTTAAGCAAACTCAGGAATAGTCTCAGATGTAAACCTCTTCCATATATCACCAGTTAGGAATGTTCTTATTTCATCTGTTGGAAAGGCACAAAAATACTACGTAAATTCATTCCTTTTGAATTTATCTTCTTAAAACAAATTATAAGAATTTTTACTAATAATTTGCTGACTTGCAATTCCACCCATCAAGCATATCGAGAACAAAAAGAAGGAATGGGATGAAGCGAAAAAACTTCTAGAATTGGTATGTGATGAAATAGACAACTTGGACTACTCTGGTACTCATCACCCCTATTATACCAGACCAATTCTTGAGGCTGCATGGCAAAATGCTTATAAAGTTGTTGATGAGATTTTATTTCGATCACCTGAAGCAATTCAAAGTAATGATAAAAATGGGTATGATATTATTCAGTTAGCAATAATAAATCTTTCCAAAAAAATCTACAACCTTATCTATGACATTGGAGAGCGTAAAAATATTTATAGAACCTATAAAGATTCTTCTCAAAACAATATCTTGCACTTGGCTGGGAAATTGGCGCCTTCAGGTGTTCTTAATCAGAGAACTGGTGCAGCTTTACAACTACAACGAGAGCTTCAATGGCATGAGGTACGTAGTAACTAAATTATTAGTCACCAGTAAATTAGTAAGTTATTGTCTAGCAGTGTAACCAAGTAAAACTAATTTGTATAGGAGGTGAAGAAACTTGTGTTTCCTACATATATTACTCGAGAGAACATTTTTAAGGAGACACCAGATATGGTTTTCACAAAGGAACATGAGAACTTGGTGAAGGAAGGAGAACGGTGGATGAAAACCACTGCAGAGTCATGTAGTATCACTGCTGCACTAATAACCACAATTGTATTTGCAGCTGCAATTACCGTACCAGGTGGAAGCCATCAAGAAAAGGGGACTCCATTATTTAGAAGGAAAAGTGCGTTCATTGTCTTCGCTATATCAGATGCAATCTCACTATTCGCATCCAGTACCGCATTACTAGTGTTCATGTCTATTCTAACAGCACGTTTTGCGGAGAAAGACTTTCTAGTAAGTTTGCCAAGGAGATTGTTTATTGGACTTTTCTCCTTATTACTTTCTGCAACAGCCATGATGGTTGCCTTTAGCGCAACCTTGTTCCTTGTCTTTTGTGATGAAAAACTATGGATGCTTGCTCCGATATGTGGATTAGCTTTAATTCCGATTGCTTTTTTTGTTGGTCTACAATTCCCCCTCATGGTGGATCTTTTTAGGTCGACGCATTTACGCATCTTTGGCAAAGAAAGGATTGGTTTTCTTAGAAGATTCAATCCAGATGACATACGGTTGCGTTTTGGTAAGTGAAATTACTACACATTTTCAAATAAGGTATTCCATTGTACTGAAGTTTAAAAGTGTGATAAAATAAAGATTCTGTAAATTATTGTACATCAAGGTATTCTTGCATAATCTGAATATTTGCACTCGTTCTATGTTGCATCTTCAACCTCTTAAATTTTGCATATCAAGAAAAATCATCTAGTGACTATTTGTTTAGTAATTTACAGTTTAATCCGTTGAGTTTGTTTTCAAATATAATCCGCAGTGAATGATTTTTGGTAGTTAGTAGTAAATAGTAAGAAACTATGAATTGAATAAAAATAATTTAAGGATCCTAAAGATGTGATTATTACAAATTCAAACAATCAAAAACATATCCATTGTATATCACTTGGGGCTAATTTATGAAGTGTTTGGTTGCTTTTTATTTTTATTTTTATTTTTTTATTTTTTTGAAAGGCAAACTTCATTAAAACCGGCTGGCCTGGCAAAAACACTCCGGACCGCACCAAAAGACAATTACATCATATACAAAGTGTAATTATACCAATCTCTCCAAACAAGGTTGCTTTGTTTGGCCCTACTTTTTAACCAAAAAATCCTAGAGACCTAACTTCCCCAAACATCTCATCACTATCCCCTCTCCCATTAGAGAATATCTTGGAGTTCCTCGCTTTCCAGATGCACCAAACAAGTCACGACCACGAGCCCTCGAACTATCTCCTTCATCTTCTTATCCCCGTTGACACCATCATGGTATACAAGGAGATCCTTAAAAGAAAAAGCAAATATGGGTGGAAGTCTAGCCCACTCACTAACCCGGTTCCAAACTCTTAATGATACATTGCAAGCAGTAAAAACATGATCCACTGATTCGGTCCCCTCCCCACAAAACGCACAAACGTCCGAATCCAGCTGAACCTTTCTTCTGATTAGAGCTTGTCTAGTTGGGATGCTGTCGAGAGCTGCCCTCCATAAAAATAAGTTGCACTTAGAAGGAACCCAACTACACCCCTTCGCCGGAAAATTGATATCCGAATTCAAAGAGACCATCGCAAGCTCTTTTAACGATTTAGTAGAGAACTGCCCCGAAACTTCCGGAGTCCAAACCCATCTGTCCTTGACCGAAGAACAAAAACAACCCGTAAGAATGGCCGCACACTCTGCCAGCTCAACCAACTCAGCCGGGGACGCCGACGGTCTGATCCAGCACCAAGACCTGATGTCTGCTTCCCCTTCAGCCGGCAACTGATCTCTAACCCAGCAAGATTTAACTTTCTCTAAAGCGAATAAACATGGCCATCTATTCATAAGCGGAGACTCTTGCGTGGTTCAGTAATCAAAACATAATTGCTTGCAATAAATAGGCAGAATAATAATAGTGATAAATAAGGTATACAAGTGTCATTCCAATTGTAGCTAGGGGTAGAGACTTTGATATGTACTCAATGGATGTGTAGCTTAACAGAATGAATGGCAGTTAAATAGTTGTTAGTAGTCTGTTAAGTAGTTAAGTCAAATAGTCAATTGTATAGTGTGAGCTTATAAATACATAGTCTATAGAGTGTAAAAGGTATCAATTGAAATAATAACACTTTCTTCTCTAAACTCTTCTCAACAACCTTCTTAACCAACTCTCAAGAACCTTAACAATCTGGTTCGTCTGAACGTTAAGCCAGTTCAACCATTGTAATAACAATCTTGAGTTGAACAATTTGAACCCTTATCATTGGTATCAGAGCTGTCTATCCTTGGACGCTCTCAATTTCATACCCTAATTCGTTCAAATTAGGGCTAATTGTTGTTCGATTCAAACTCTTGAATTTGGTCAATTGTTCGATCAAATTTCGTTCAATTCTTGTGCGATTCATTTCAATTCCGTAATTGATCATCGTTCGATCAATTCCAACTTAAAAATGCCGAGAAGACAGGGAAATCAAGATGGAGATGAAGCTCAAAAGCAGTCAACAGCTTCATATGAATAATAGAATAGAAGAGAATGCTAAAGCCTTGGAGGAAATGAGGAATATGCTGACAGGATTGTCGATTCAATTGACACAAATAGTCAACAATCAGAATATAACAAGAAATGTTGGTTACCAAAGGCAAGAAGTACAGAATGAAGGTGAATGGTACAATTACGCAGCCAGGCTTACGAAAATTGAATTTCCAAAATTCAGAGGAGAGGAATTATCTTCTTGGTTGTTCAAAGCAGAACAGTTCTTTCAATTGGATAAAATCCCAGATGCCACCAAGGTGAGGTTGGCTGCAATACACTTCGAAGATAAAGCGTTGCAGTGGTATCAATCTTTTACCAGTCAAAGAGATGAGGGCACAATTCTGAGTTACGGGGAATTGGTGGAAGCTCTTAAAACACGATTTGGTAAGTTGTTTGATGATCCTATGACTGAATTAAAAAATTTGAAACAATCGACTTATGTTCAAGAATATCATGATGCTTTTGATGCAATTATAAGTAGATTACAATTGCTTGTTGCTTATGCATTGAGCTGTTTTGTTGAGGGGTTAGAAGAGGAAATACAGTTACAAGTTAGAATGTTTAATCCAAAGAATATTCAAGAAGCATTTTGCTTAGCAAAATTACAAGAAGCTACGATTAAGGCTAAGAAAACTAGGTTTGGGTATAAAGCACCTATTCTTCCAAATCCGAATGTTAATACTAGCAAAGCAATGGTGCCTTATATTAAACCAAGTGTTCATGAACCTAAAAAGAATATTAATAGGAGAACATTGACTAGAAGTGAGATGGATGAAAGAAGATCGAAAGGATTGTGTTTTAATTGTGATGAGAGATATTCTCAAGATCATGTGTGTAAGGGGAAACGGCCTCAGCTCTATCATATAGAAATAGAATGGATGGATGAGGTGTTAGAACAAGAAGAAGATAATCAGACAGTGTGCTCAAATATTCAGTAAATGCTATGGAGGGTAATGACATGTATAGGTCTATAAGGGTGACTGGATACTATGGGAAGTATGAATTACAAGTGTTAATGGACATTAGTAGTTCTCATAATTTCTTGGATGTGGTTTTGGCTAGACAGTTGGGGTGTAAGTTGATTAGAGGGCCTACTATGTTAGTTAAGGTAGCCAATGGTCATGAAGAAATATGTGATAAGATGGTTAAAGGGGTTAAATGGAAAATGCAGGGTATTGACTTTGAGGCTGATGTATATGTTATGCCATTAGGGGGTTGTGATATAGTTTTGGGTGTCCAATGGTTTACTACGTTGGGTTGTATTAAAATGAATTATAAAGATAGAACAGTGGGTTTTAAATTCAATGGATAGAAAGTGGTTCTAAGAGGTCAACAAGGGAAGAAGTTAGCTCAGTTTTCTAAGGGCAGTTTGAAGAAAATAAAACAGCAGAGAGGGAAATTGTCTATGATACAAGTTTATGCTATTGAAGGTCATGATCTACCTGCTTCTATAATACTGCAGGATGCGGATCAAACAACAACTCAAACTCAGGAGCTGCAACAGGTTTTAGAAGATTATAAAGATGTTTTTACGGATCTGCAGACCTTGCCACCTTGTAGGGATCAATTTGACCATAGAATTCCTTTGAAGCATGGTACAGATGGTATAAATTTGAGACCTTGCAGATATCCGGTACTGCAAAAAGACGTGATTGAGAAAATGACTAATGAGTTGTTAGAACAGGGATTCATAAGGCCAAGCAACAATTCTTTTGCTTCCCCGGTAGTTTTAGTAAAAAAGAAAGATGGCAGTTGGAGAATGTGCATTGATTATAGAAAACTTTATCAAGCTACTATTCCTGATCGATTTCCTATTCCTTTATGAAGAAACACAGAACTGATTAGGTGATAAATCAGTTTGGTTTATGTTCCTTGCATAGTGGTTAATCTTCTTATGTTTTCCTGAGCTCCTTAATGACCGTGGTTAACTGCAAAACAGAAACACCGTTACTCGTTAAGAGGGGAATGTGGGGGCCTCTTAACCGGGCTCCGGCGTGGTGAATAAGCGACTGGGCTTAGGAGATAATTAAGTATTAAGTGAGAGAGTAGAGAGAATGGAATGTTTAACCTGTGAAGTGAGGTCTCTATTTATAGCCGGGGAGGTGTAAGAGGATATGGGCTGATGGGCCTCGGGCCGGAAGTCGACAACTTGGGCGATATGCTCTTTGTCTCACTTGTCTCGACCGTTAGTGGCTTCTGGGAGTTCTTTGGTGCTGGCGCACAATGATTGGTGCCACGTGTCATGGTTGTCGGCCTGGCCGCCGTCCTGCCATCAGCAGGTAAGTGGAGATCGTGGGGCAGTTGTCTCTGCCCTATGATTGGTGCCACATAGGCGTCCTTAAGTACTTTTTGTCTCCTGTATGTCAGACGATCGTGCAGCACGATTCCGCAGGAACAGAAGGACCCTGATTGGCCCTTTTATTCTGCCACTTGTACGTTGTGTACTCTGGAAAGGCCTCGCGCCGTGGTCACGCACGGTTCTTGCTGAACACGCTATTATCATGCGCGCGGCATGGGCTTTCAGATGTCTCTTTTAGAATGCTAAGTGTCGTTAACTGGAGTTTACTCTTTTGTCGACCTCGCGCCGCACTGCATAGGTGTGCTGTATCCCGTGCGAGGTTGGCGATCAAGAAAATTGCTGATTAAGGAGTATGGTCCCGCGCGGCCTCATAGGGAGTTGCGCGGCTTTTTGGGACCATACCCCTTCAAGTCCCCCCAGTCCAGTGCTGCACCATGCGCAAGGCAAGTGGTTGGAGCTCTGGACTTAAGAAAATAAAGTAGAGTGATGATTTTGGCTTTGGTAGACGCGCGCGTGTAAGTTGTTAGTTACTACGGCGCGGCTACCAGGCTTGTTTTTGGCTTTTCCATGAAGTTTCTCATGACTTTGGGCGGGAGAAACCTCGAAGTTTGAATTCTGACAGGTTGGTGAAAAAGTCGCGGTTGGTGACGTTTGAGTTGATCTCTGACGGTTGTCATCAACGTGTTGCTGACGGTTCAGATTTCCGTCAGGCGAGTGAGGCCCACGCGCGCGTGGTAACCGTCACTCCGGGAAACACGCCTTACGTGGCGCTTTCTGGTTGGCCTTGCTTGCGGCGGTTTCGGCACGGTTACCGATCGCATTAAATGCGATCAGTATATATATCCGAAGAGAGGTGAGACTCATCACTTTCTCTCCTACTATTCTTCTATTTCCTCTCAAGTCTCTTTCGAATCTTCAAACTTGGAGGATTATTATACAGATCTGCAAGTTTGTTGAAGGAATCCTCGCAAATCTTCAAGTTTTTGAAGAATATCGTAGCAGATTATCCAGAGTGTTCAGTATTTTCGAGATCCCTTTGCTGATTATTGATGGCTGAAGAACATTATGAAGATAATCCCGGAGAAGAAGGTCCTGTACCTGTTCTCCGGTGGGATCTAGGTCTCTTTGAACAACTATCACGAAATTTCCGGTTCCCACCGGAGTGGGATGCCCGGTATCCCGGCCAGAACTAGACGGCCGCTGATGCACCACCGGGGTATATCACTCTGTTTGAAGACTTCTTTCATCAGGGTAATTTCCGGTTGCCGGCGACAAACTTTATGGCACACATTCTGCAATATTATGGGTTTCATATCTCTCAGATGAGCCCACCCGGGATGGTCCGTGTCAGACACTTCGAGTTCTTGTGTTGGGCTCATGGCATTGAACCGACGGTTGATAAATTCCGGGTTTTCTACACACTTCAGAGAAACATGGTTTTCTATTCCTTCGCTAGTCGAGGCGCGGCGAAGAAGATATTGCTAAATCCACCCAAGAGTTTCCATGACTGGAAACCAAAGTTTTTCTATATCCGGGAAGAGGTGGTTCCAGTACCCATGACGTTTCGCGCCTGGACTGAACCAATCGAGAAGGAAGACTTGGCGATCCCCAAGACTGAGGGTTGGTACCGGGAACTTACCGCCACCCCAAACCGAGTGTTTGGGGAGAATGTCTTGGTTGCGGCGCGGATGAGCGATCAGTGGCAGCCTGAAAGCAAGGAGGTTCCTGTCTTGATGCTTGGTGACCAAGGTTAGGAATTCTTATTTTTAATTACCTTTCGGGGCTTGCGCTTTTCCTTATTGTATGATTTATCTTGTAGAGGTGCGGTTGTATCAAGCTGCCTTCGCCGCTTTCGGCGGTAGGATGGGTGTACGCCCGCTTCAAGACGGAGAACAATATTGGTATGACCAAATAAGGGATAATTTTATGTATCTTGTTGCTGATGCATTCGCCGCGCCGCCTACTGCAAATGAAGGTGCGCATATACCTAAACCTCGTCCTCTGCGCTCTGTGACTTCTACTGGCAAAGAGGTTGTCTATCTTTCCAGCGGGGAGTCTGTAGGATCTTCGAACGGGGAGTTAAGTTCGTGGTCTAACATCTTTGCAGGTGTGTTGCGCGACCTGGGTATCGACCCTGAAGAGAAGAAGAAGAAACCCTCAAAGAAGAAGAAGACGGGTGAACCCGAAGTGACAAGCAAGAAGGGCGGGAGTAGCCGCGCAGCTGCTGGTAAAGGTAGTCCTTGTCTTCGTCAAAGTGACATAAAAGATTATGTGATAATTAGTGACTCATTAGAGGGTTTGTCGCGCGTAGGCGAAGGTAAAGGTGGAGCGGGCCGCTCAAAAGGCGAAGGTGGCGCGGGTTCTCGTAACCCGGATGCTGGCGCTACTCCTTCCTCTGCTGAGCATGCGGAAGAGGAAGAAAAGGAGGAAGAAGAAGACGCTGCTGGAAAGTTGATCAGCAGAAAGAGGACCAGGAGCGGGGCGACTGCTGGTGTGGCTGTGGCGTCGAAGGCTGGAGGAGCTCTGGTGCTTGGTAAACAGAGCAATTTGCGCTCACTCTATCAGTTCTCTCCTGGTAAGGTTTGTTTCTTAGTTCTTTTTGTTTTGGCTCTGCTTGTCTTGACCCTTTGATTTATGCAGAGGGCAAGAAGAAGACCCCTGAAAAGGGTGTTGTTTTTACGGAGCCAGAGCCAAAGAGGCCTAAGATTGTCATCCAATCTTCCGAGACTGCTGCGGCTGTGCATGACAAGGGCAAACATGTTGCTGAGGTCGATAGGGCAAAGGCTGCCGAAGAGAAGAAGAAGGCTGATGAGGAGCGTAGGAAGAAAGTTGATGAAGACAGGAGGAAGGAAGCGGAGGCGAAGAAGAAAGCTGAGGAAGACCAGCGCCAGGCTGAAGAGGCGCGCAAGAACAAGGCTGCTGAAGAAAAGAGGAAGAAGGCAGAGCAGGAAAGGAAGAAAGCCGATGGTGAGAAGAAAAAGGCTGAGCAGGAGAGAAGAGCTGCTGAGAAGGCTCTTGCTGATGCTGAGAAGGAGAAGGGGAAAGAGAGAACCCTGGAGAAGGAGAAGGAGAAATCTGCTGCTGAAAGGCCTGTTGGTATTTCTATTACCAAAGGTGCGGGCTCGGGTTCATCTGCTGGTCGAGGTGGTGTGAAAGCTGTCGCGCCGCCGCGCTCTCCAATAGGTCCCCGGGATACAGTGGGGGATATCTATTACAAGTCTTATACTGAAGAGAGTCGCGGTGACGCTCCGCACAATCCGCCTTGGGGTTTGAAGCAGAAGGATACTTTCCTCGAGTTCGCGCCTTGCCATGACTGGCTGGTGAATTCGATTCCTCCTGGGGAGATGGATCGTCAACGGGCGCGGACTCACAGCGGGCTCTATCATGCCTACGTTGTTAGTGAAGCCAATACCCGCGCTGCTAACCAAGAAATTGTCCGGGAGTGGCGAACCATGGTTAGGGAGAGGGATGATTGGGAGAAGTATCGCGATCGTATTACGAGGCGTGCTACTGACTTGGAGAAGTCTAGAGCTGCGTTTGATGAGCAGAAGGCGAAGTTCGAGGCTGACCGAAAGTCTGAAGAGTGGGGGCGCGAGGCCCTGAAAAATAAGCTTCATACTGCTGAAGAGCAACTGGCTAAGGAGAAAGCCGAGTTCAAGCGCATTTGCGCGAAGGATAACGAGCGCGCGGCTGCGGATCGTAACAAGATTGTCAACCTTGAAGCCAAGGTGGTTGAGTTGACCGGCAAGGTCGAGGATGCGCAAGCTGCACAGGTTGCTAAGGAGCAGGTTGAGGTTTGTGCAACTTATACCTTCTCTGTACTTCATTTTATAAAATAGCCTAAGTCACTTTGTTCCTTTTAGGTTGAGTTGGCTGAGGTGAAGGGTCAGCTGTCTGTTAAGGACAAGGACTTGCAAGCCAAGGATGTCGAGATCGCTGAGCTCAAACGTCGCCTGGAGGGGCAGGTTGATAAATGCGAATCCTTGGAAATCGACCTCGAAGCTGAGAAGGTGAAGGCTGCGACTGCTGAGGAGGCCAAGCAGCGTGCTGAGGAAGCGCGTAATGTTAGCACTTCTGCCCTTAATGTAGCACAAACGAATTATGCTGAGGCTCAAGACATTGTTGACACTCTCGTCTCTGAGGCCGAGTGGATGCGCGGCCGTGGAGTAGTGCTGGTATGCTTATCCTTTTTTCCTTCCAAAGTATATCGTTAGAAGTTGTTTTTGATGCGCAAACTCTGTTGTAGATTGCCAACTCCATTCTCAATGCTGGAGAGCTGGATCGTGCTGTTGCTGCTTTGACCGATGCTGCGCGCGCTGTTGGTCACCGAGGAGGGTACCTAGAGTGCGCACAACACGTTGAAGAAGCGCTTGGACAGGAGTTTGACGTCAGTCATTGTTCGGTTACTGATCAGGCTAGTGCTGCGCTGACACGCGCTGAACATGCTTATGACCACTTGTCACTGCCTGTGATGGACTTAGTTGCCAAGGCTTTGGAACATGACGACTGGTGCCAGCGCCTTAAGGGCATTCTTGATCCTCCTATAACGGTTGAATTATCAGATGAGGAGGCCGCTGAGGATGATGAAGTTGATGGTGGCGACAAGCATGATGGTGATGATGTCTGAGATTGTTTCGAATAGATAGGTTTTGTATGGCTTTGTGCCTTGTGAATTTCTGTAGGTTTCTTATGTAACTTCTTGCGCGGTCGCGCCTTTTAATGGATGACGTTTGCTTTTATGCGCTTGTGCTGATTTTGTTTGATTATGACGTTTATCCCATTTCGTTACAATTATTGCACTGTTGTTAGAAACTTAGGTTAAATTAGCGAGAATAGATGTAAGCATGGCTCGCGTGAGCAATTGCCCGGTCTCGCGCTGTGTTCGCGGAGGACCTTGGAGGCATGACTGGAGTGTTTTCTTGCTAATCAGAAGTTTAACATGCATTTGTGACGAAAGAAGTCAGTCGTGATAAAAGAGCATGTCGTATGCTTTCATTGATTAAGTAGGCGCTTAGGCCAAGATACATTGCGTAAGTAGCAAAATAGGCGTTTAGCTAACATGAGTAACTACAAAGGCGCGTGGCCAACATGGCGGGTAATGGCGCAAGGCCGGTAGTAGCTATATGTAGCACTTGCGCAGTTGTTGCGCGTTCCACGTGCGCGGGATGATGTGTCCATCCAGGGTGCGCAATTTGTAAGCCCCTTTTCCTAGCACTTCGTGGACCAAGTATGGGCCTTCCCATTTGGGTGCTAGTTTTCCAGGGCGTTCAACGTTTGAGGCTTCGTTGTCCCGAAAGACATATTCCCCTGGAGTGAAGGTACAGATGCGTACTCGCGCGTTGTAGTACCTCTCCAGTTGTGTTTTGTACTTGGCTTCTTTAATTCGCGCAATTTCGCGCCTTTCTTCCAGCAAATCCAAGTCAAGACGACGTTCTGCCTCGTTGTCGATTGCGTTGACTGCTGTCAAACGCGGAGAGGGCAGGCCAACTTCCGTCGGGATAACCGCTTCTGAGCCATAGACTAGGCTAAAAGGGGTTTCGCCGGTACTCGTTTTTGGCATGGTTCGGTGAGCCCACAAGATACTTGGGAGCTCATCTACCCAGCCTCTTCGCTTAGTGCCCAGTCGGGCCTTAATCCCCTCGACGATACACTTGTTCACACTTTCGACCTGTCCGTTGCCTTGAGGGTGCGCAACGGAGGAGAAAGTGTGTTCGATTTTCATCTCCTTCATCCAGTTCTTGAGGTCATCGGATGCGAAGTTAGTGCCGTTGTCAGTTACTATCTTGAGTGGGAGGCCAAACCGACAGATGATGTGCTCCCAAATGAACTTGCGCACCATCATGGCTGTAGTTGAAGCAAGGGCTTTGGCCTCCACCCACTTTGTGAAGTAATCGACGGCTACTATGATAAACTTGACGGCGCCGGGAGCATCTGGGAAGGGTCCTACCATGTCAATTCCCCACTGCTGAAAAGGCCAAGCAGTTGATACGGGGATAAGATCGTTCTTGGGGCGCAGGGTTTTTGGAGAATGCCGCTGACAGGAGTCGCACTTGCGCAGCTCCTTCAGGGCATCAACGTGCATCCCTGGCCAGTAATACCCGGCGCTCATAATCTTCGCAACAACCATGCGTGGTCCCGCATGGATGCCGCAGATTCCTTCATGAATCTCCCTTATCAGATATTTCGCATCTTGAGGGTCCACACAGCGCAGGAGTGGTCCCAAGAAGGACTTTCGGTATAAGATACCGTCATTTATCTCGTACTGCAGAGCTTTGTTCTGAATTTTTCTTGCCTCTGCCCTATTCTCTGGGAGTATTCCGTCTTTCAAGTACTGAATGATAGGGGTCATCCAGGATGGCTGCCCTAACTCAATCACATTGACCTGTCGTAACAAGACTGAAGGGTTCTTGAGTACCTCAATCCTTACATCTTTGGCGAGATGTTGGAAGGATGTTGAAGCAAGCTTGCTCAAGGCGTCGGCTGGTTTGTTTTCGGAGCGATTGATGTGGATGACTTTGTGAGACTTGAATTGTTGAAGCAACTCTTTTGCTTGTTCCAGATATAGGGCCATGACTTCACCCCTTGCATCGTATATACCGTTGACTTGGCTGGCTATCAAGAGTGAATCAACATGTGCTTGTAGATTTTTAGCTCCCATTTTGATGGCGAGGCGTAAGCCTGCCAGAAATGCCTCGTATTCTGCCTCGTTGTTGGTGTTTTTGAAATCCAACTTGATGGCGTAAGTGAATTCGTGGTTTTCGGGGCTTACTAGGCGCAATCCAGCTCCCGCGCCATCTTCGTTTGAAGCCCCATCAGTGTAAAGCATCCAAGTCTCGTTTGTCGTGTCTTTCACTGGAGTTTCAACAAGCTCACAATCCTTGATTTTCTCAGCTGGGACTTCTGTGATGAAGTCCGCTAGAACTTGACCCTTGATGGCTGGGCGTGGCCGGTACAGAATGTTGTGGCCTCCCAACTCGATTGCCCATTTGGCGAGCCTTCCTGATGTTTCTGGTTTCTGAAGTATCGTGCCGATATGGAAATTGGTAAGTACGGTGATCACATGCCCTGTAAAATATCTGCGCAGTCTTCGGGAAGCATGTAGCAGCGCAAGAACCAATTTTTCCATCGTGGAATATCTCGTTTCCGGGTCAGTGAGTACCCTGCTGACATAATAAATTGGAGTTTGAACTCCATTTCTTTCCACTAATAACACCGACCCTACTGCCTTATCGGAAGAGGATAAGTACAGTACGAGTGGCTCTTTTTCAAACGGCGCGGTTAGGGTGGGAAGTTCGATCAGACATGCTTTCATTTGCTGGAAAGCCTTTTCTGCGTCGGGTGTCCATTTGAATTCTTGCTTTTTTACACAATTGCGCAGTGTGCTGATAAAAGGGTACGACTTCGCGGCGTGGTTTGACAAAAAGCGGTTAAGCGCGGCGAGGCGGCCGGCCAACCGTTGCATTTCTTTGATTGTTCGCGGCGATGGCATCCGTTCTATTGCCTGAACTTTTTCCGGATTCACCTTGAAGCCGCCGTTGGTGACTATGAAGCCTAGAAACTTCCCTTCTTCCATGCCAAAAGAACATTTGGCTGGATTCAACTTCATGTTTACGCTGCGCAATGAATTGAACGTTTTCTCGATGTCCTTCAACATTTGGTCCTCTTCGGGACTCTTGACCACTAGATCATCGATGTATACTTCAATATGCTTTCCGATGTCACCTGCGAAGGTCTTGTCCATCAGTCGCTGGTACGTGGCGCCAGCATTTTTCAAGCCGAAAGGCATCTTCGTATAGCAAAAAATTCCCAGATCCGTGCGGAAAGCTGTCTTGTCTTCATCTTCGAGCTTCATTTGAACTTGATGGTACCCCTTGTAGCAATCCAAGAAGCACTTCCATCTGTATGGCGCGAGAGAGTCTATCTTTTTGTCAATCTCAGGCAAAGAATAGCAATCCTTAGGGCATGCCTTGTTGAGATCGGTATAGTCGACGCACATTCGCCATCTGCCATTAGACTTCTCTACCATTACGGGGTTCGCAACCCAACTCTGATAACGTACCTCTCGCAGGATGCCGGCTTTGAGTAACTCGCAAACTTGCTCATTCATTGCTTTTGTCTTGTCTGCCCCTAGGCTGCGCCTTCTTTGGACTTTCGGCTCAACCGAGGGGTAGGTATTTAAACAGTGCTCTGTGATGTCGCGCGGGACTCCGGTCATGTCGGCCGGGGTCCAGGCGAATATATCCATGTTCTTGAATAAGAGCTGCTTGAGGCGAGTTCTGATATCTGGTGAGATAGCCTGACCTATCGTCACCGTCTGCTCCGGATACTTGCGATTTAAGACCCATTTTTCGGGCTCGGTTGCTGAGACCTTTGCCGCCTTTGTTGGGCGCATCTCTTCTGTTGACATAACTTCCTTCTTTGCATAAACGATTGCTACCCCCGTCTTGGTTGGGAAACCAATTGCTGAGTGGGGGGTGGAAGTTATCATATTCAGCTCACCTTGCGTTTCTCTCCCGATCAGTACGTCATGTCTTGACTTGACAGGCATCACCATGAAGTTGACGTTCGTTGTCCTTGAATGCTTTCTGTCAGAGAGTGTGACGGGGAAGCCAATTTGGCCTAACGGGAAGACCATTTCATTGCAGAACCCGGACAGTGGGTAGTCAACTGGTTCGAGTCTCGCTTTGTCTTCATCGTCGAACTGGTTAAAGCATTGTTCATAGATGATGTCTGCTGTACTTCCCGGGTCAATGAAGACGTATTCAGTTTCGTAATGGCCGATGATACCGGTGATGACGATGGGTCGCGTGGCTCGGGGGCCCCCGCGCACCACCGGGAAGATAACTTGCTGTTCTTGCCATGAAGGCTCATACGGTCTCTTGCCTTTTTCTTTTACGCTGTATCTTGGTCCATTGACCATGTGTGTCTCCAGGCGTCGAACCTTCTTGTGATTTCCTTCATCGTGGCGATGGAGCTGTCGCGTTTCTTTGCGCACATTCTTCACTAAGTGGCTCAGCTTTCCACTCTTTAGTGCTTTCTCGATCTCTTGTCGCAAGCTGTAACAATCATCTGTTAAGTGGCCTGTGTCCTTGTGGAAATCACAATACAGATTGGGGTCTTGTCCCTTTTTGTTCGTCATAGGCCTGGGAGTCTTGAAATCGTGGTTCTCCGTCATTAGCACCTCTTTTGGTGTTTTTATGAGCGGAGTCCAATGCTTTTCCCGATTATCATCTCGGACTGCCTTTCTATAACCGATGCGGTCAATGGTGTCACGCGCGTCTTCCTTATAGCGGGATCGTTCTTCGTAACGGGGTCGATCGCTATAACCGCTGGAGTGGTTGGCCTTCCACCCAAGGTTTTTGCCTTTGTTGCGCCTATTGTCATCGCGCGAGTGACCCCCCTTGGAAAATCTATCTTCAGAACGATAGTTGTTGTTTCGTGCGAGAGACTCTTCCGTTTGCGCGACTATCTTCGCGGCTTCCATGAGTTTGTCCCACTCCTTGGGCATTCCATCTTTCCCAGTGATGGTTCTAATCAGGCTATCACAACGGATTGCTTTCTTGAAATGGCAGCGCATGAGTTGCTCACTTACGCCACCAATCTCCAGACATTCTTTGTTAAAGCGCGTAATGAAATCTTCCAGGCCCTCATTATCTCTTCGCCAGATATCTTCAACTTCGGCTGTGTCGCGCTGGTATCGCCTTTGCTGACTGAAGTGACTCAGAAACTGGGTCCTGAAATCTACCCATGATTTTATTTTTCCCGGAGGAAGGCTGTCGAACCAGGCGCGAGCAACCCCCGTTAATGTTTGGATAAACAAATGACACCACATGGGCATGTTCCAACCTCCCATGCAGCCCACGCTAGTAAATACTCTGACGTGATCGTCTGGATCAGTCAATCCGTTAAACTTTCCGACAGTCGGAGGTAATTTCTCTCTCTTGAGCGGCGCGAGTGCTATCTTTGGGATGAACTTTGAATGCTCTATAGCTTCCTCTGGTCGATAGGCGAGGCGAAAGTCACGCTCTGCCTCTTCGGTATACCCAACATGCTGCCTTGGTTTGTAATACTCGTGATTTCTTTGCAAACGATTAAAGACCGAAGATTCGTCATCGTTCTCCCAGGTTGGATCCCAGGTTGGATCGTTCGGGTCGGTTTCTTCCCACTCATCGTTCATGTTACGCGGCGTGAGCCGGCTATGAACTGGGCCTCTTTGGAAATTCGATGGTTCGTCATAGTAGCTTTCTGTCTCCCCCCGTGTGTCGCGCGTGTCCTGTACGCTTAGTCTCCGGGTGGGGGGAGGTCTGCTAACTCTTCTTGGAATGTATTGCGGGACCGGCGTCTGGCGCGGCCCGTGGCTGGGGCCGGTTGGTGTAACCAAGGACGGTTCTGCCGTTAAAACTGCTTGCTGAGCGCTCAAGGACTGATACGCTTCGTTAATAGTGGCCAGTTGCTTGGCGTACCATGAGGCTGGGGTTTCGCCTTCTGGTAGCCCTAATAACGCCGAGATATTCTGGGGTGGAGCCGGGTTCGATGGTCCAGCACCGTTGTTTCCTGGGGTAGTTTGATTGATGCGGGTGAAGCTCCCGCGAGGACCCCCGGTGTTGGCCATCTCGATCTCGCCAATTTCTTCAACGTTTTGGGGTTGGATGTTTTGATTATCCACCCCAAACGCTGCGTTCGGGTCTGCTCCGAGACCAACAAATTCGGGAATGATTCCTTGACCGGCCATGATCGAAGGAAGAAAAGTAGTGAAAACTCAGGAAATAAGAAGATGAAAATGGTTTGTAGAAAAAATCGGTGGGCGCCAATGAAGAAACACAGAACTGATTAGGTGATAAATCAGTTTGGTTTATGTTCCTTGCATAGTGGTTAATCTTCTTATGTTTTCCTGAGCTCCTTAATGACCGTGGTTAACTGCAAAACAGAAACACCGTTACTCGTTAAGAGGGGAATGTGGGGGTTTCCCTCTTAACCGGGCTCCGGCGTGGTGAATAAGCGACTGGGCTTAGGAGATAATTAAGTATTAAGTGAGAGAGTAGAGAGAATGGAATGTTTAACCTGTGAAGTGAGGTCTCTATTTATAGCCGGGGAGGTGTAAGAGGATATGGGCTGATGGGCCTCGGGCCGGAAGTCGACAACTTGGGCGATATGCTCTTTGTCTCACTTGTCTCGACCGTTAGTGGCTTCTGGGAGTTCTTTGGTGCTGGCGCACAATGATTGGAGCCACGTGTCATGGTTGTCGGCCTGGCCGCCGTCCTGCCATCAGCAGGTAAGTGGAGATCGTGGGGCAGTTGTCTCTGCCCTATGATTGGTGCCACATAGGCGTCCTTAAGTACTTTTTGTCTCTTGTATGTCAGACGATCGTGGAGCACGATTCCGCAGGAACAGAAGGACCCTGATTGGCCCTTTTATTCTGCCACTTGTACGTTGTGTACTCTGGAAAGGCCTCGCGCCGTGGTCACGCACGGTTCTTGCTGAACACGCTATTATCATGCGCGCGGCATGGGCTTTCAGATGTCTCTTTTAGAATGCTAAGTGTCGTTAACTGGAGTTTACTCTTTTGTCGACCTCGCGCCGCGCTGCATAGGTGTGCTGTATCCCGCGCGAGGTTGGCGATCAAGAAAATTGCTGATTAAGGAGTATGGTCCCGCGCGGCCTCATAGGGAGTTGCGCGGCTTTTTGGGACCATACCCCTTCACTTTAGTAGAAGATCTTATGGATGAATTGTTTGGAACTAAATTCTTTTCTAAGTTGGATCTTAAGTCGGGATATTATCAGATTTGGATGGATGCTAAGGATGTTGACAAAACTGCATTTAAAACACACAATGGTCATTTTGAATTTTTAGTGATGCCATTTGGGTTGACTAATGCACCTTCAACTTTTCAAGGTTTAATGAATCATGTGTTCAAACATTTTTTGAGGAAGTTTGTCCTAGTTTTTTTTTTATGGTATCCTAGTATACAGTTCTACATGGCAGGACCATTTGATTCATTTGAAAGAAGTTTTGCTCTTACTTAGACAACATCAGTTGGTGGCCAAGAAGAGTAAGTGTGTTTTTGGTGCTAAAGAATTGGAATACTTAGGTCACATCATCTCTGAAAAGGGTGTGGCTACTGATCCCTCTAAGGTAAAGGCAATTCAAAACTGGACTGTACCTAGAAACGTGAAGGAGCTCAGAGGGTTTTTAGGGCTTACGGGATATTACAGGCGATTTGTGCAGAATTATGGAAGTATTGCTAGACCTTTGACTCAACTTTTAAAAAAGGAATCTTTTCAGTGGTCAACAGAAGCTAATACAGCTTTTGAAAACTTGAAGCTAGCTATGATGAGTCCTCCTGTTTTAGCTCTTCCTAACTTCAATGATATTTTTGTATTAGAGATAGATGCATCGGGATACAGAATAGGTGTTGTTCTTATGCAACAAGGCCATCCTATAGCCTACATTAGTAAGGCTTTATCACCAAGACACATGGCTTTATCCACCTATGAAAGAGAACTATTAGCTATCATTCATGTTGTTCAGAAGTGGCAGCCTTATTTGGCTCATAAGCATTTTTTTTATTAAGACTGATCAGCACAGTTTAAAGTACCTGCTGGATAGTAAAATCACCACTCCTTTTCAGGAAAAGTGGTTGTCCAAATTGATGGGTTTCAGCTTTGATATTGTGTACAAGAAAGGGGTAGATAATAAAGTTGCCGATGCATTGTCCAGGGTTAGTCATGGGGATCTTTTACAAATAGTTGTTTCTACTTCTCACACGACCTTGTGGGAGGATATAAAAAGATCTTGGCAACAGGATTTAAAATTGGTTAAAGTCATTCGGGAGATTCAATCTGATCCTTCTTCCCATAGTCAGTTTAGTTGGGTTAATAGTGAATTACGAAGAAGGGGCAACTTGGTCATTGGCAATGTGACAGCTCTTAAAAATCAAATATTACAGTGGATGCATGATTCGGCTCAAGGGGGTCATTCAGGAGTGCATGCTACTATTAACAGAGTGGCTAGACTCTTCTATTGGCCAAAGTTAAGAAGGGATGTGGCTGCTTATATTAAACAATGTGCAGTGTGTCAACAATGTAAAAATGATACAGCAGCTTATCCTGGGTTGCTTCAGCCCTTGCCTATACCTAAGGGTGTTTGGGAAGATATCGCTATGGATTTTATAGAGGGATTGCCTAAGTCCGGTAATAAGGATGCTATATTGGTAGTGGTTGATCGACTTAGTAAAGGCGCACACTTTATTGCACTTCGACATCCTTTTACAGCAGTTGACATTGCCCAGGTGTATTTGGATCAAATTTACAAATTGCATGGTTCTCCAAGAACTATTACTTCTGATAGAGACAAAGTATTCGTTAGCCATTCTTGGTAAGAGTTGTTAATATTGCAAGGAGTTGATCAGCGAATGTCTAGCTCATACCACCCGCAGACTGATGGACAGACGGAAGTACTCAATCGATGTTTAGAAAGCTACTTACGGTGTATGTGCTTTCAAAAACCAACAAAGTGGGTGAAGTGGTTGCCTTTGGCAGAATTTTGGTATATAATACAACGTATCAGTCGGCTATTAAATGCACCCCTTTTGAAATAATATATGGATAACCACCTCCTGTTCATTTACCGTATTTACCAGGGGAAAGCAATAATGAAGCTGTGGATAGAAGCCTTATTATGAGGGAGGAGGTCATTAACATTCTTAAAGCCAATTTACAGCAAGCTCAAGTCCGTATGAAACAGTTAGCGGATAGTCATCGGTCTGAAAGGATTTTCAAATAGGAGAGTGGGTTTATTTGAAGTTACAGCCGTACCGTCAAACTTCGGTGTCTCATAGGTCTAATCAGAAGTTGGTTGTAAAGTACTTTGGACCTTATTTGATTCTATCAAAAGTGGGTGAAGTTACTTATACATTGCAATTGCCTACGGGGTCTACTATTCACCCTACGGTCCATGTATCGATGCTCAAGAAACATTATGGTCCTTTACCTAATCCTACAATGGGTTCTACATTGTTGCAATCTGAGAAGGAACCATAAAGTGTAATAACTACTCGTGTGTATAAACGTTCCAATAGAATGATAGTACAGTGGTTGGTTAAATGGAAAGCTGAGGAACCAGAAAATGCTACCTGGGAAGATGCTATGGTGATATGCAGCAAATTTCCTACATTTGATCCTTGGGGTCAAGGATCATCTTGACCAGGGGGTATTGATATGTACTCAATGGGTGTGTAGCTTAACAGAATGAATGGCAGTTAAATAGTTGTTAGTAGTATGTTAAGTAGTTAAGTCAAATAGTCAATTGTATAGTGTGAGCTTATAAATACAGAGTCTATAGAGTGTAAAAGGTATCAATTGAAATAATAACACTTTCTTCTCTAAACTCTTCTCAACAACATTCTTAACCAACTCTCAAGAACCCTAACAATCTGGTTCTTCTGAACGTTAAGCCAGTTCAACCATTGTAATAACAATCTTGAGCTGAACAATTTGAACCCTTATCAGACTTCTTAGACCATGCATAGTGGTGTAAATTTTGGCGTTTTTCATCCCCAAACACGCCCACCCCTCACCCCCTAGTCGTTATTGTTCAAAAAAAACCAGGCGTTTTTCAAATCACGCTTTGTGCAATTTTGAATGGCCAATCACATTTAATCTTCCTTTTTTGGCCAATAGTTTTTTTGTTTGGTTTTTATTTTTATTTAATTCTCTACACTCTTTTGACATAATGCCTACATCCCCACTACACCCATTTTAGAAAAACGCCCAATAATGCCCCTTGCTGACTGTACTGCCACATGGCGGAAAACGCCCAAGGATGGGGGCATTATTCACCCTTATCACTACGCATGGTCTTAGAAGAGAAGACCATGGTTCAAACTTTGGTATGAAATAGAATATGATTAATTTTGTGAAATTTAGGAATACGTTTAATTTAACATTCGCCCTTAAAAGACATAAAATTTCACAAATCAACCTTTATCTTATACTCAAACTGCACTTTATACATTTCATTATGAAATTGGCCAAACTCAACCTTTAACTTGATATTTTATTACAGGGATCAACCTTTTACACAAACTCTGTTAATTTTTTTGGTTAAGTCAACTCACATGCAAAGCATGTGAGGGTTTCTTTGGTCTTTTTACTTATTCTTTTAATATTAGCTTTTGTTAAATAGAAAATGAGGGGACAAAGTAGAGTTTTGCCAAAGTCCAAGGATGGTTACTGTTTCTTTACTATTAACTTGGCTTGCTTCCAAAATCACCATTAACAAATTAAGTTCATCTGTTTAAAGAGCAAATTGAGTTCTTTCTTTAATCACTACACCATTAAAATCCATAACAAAATTACAGCAGAATATGAAATCATCAAACATAACCAAAGTGTATAACATATTTCTCTTTATGGAAATTGGCCTATAATAATCCCTAATAAACATTATTGGCCATTGGCATTTTCACCTTTGAATATTTCCCCTAGCAGTCCAACATTTTACCTATTTTTCTTCCACCGGTCCCCATTAAAAAAACTTAACGGAGTTGAGTTTTTTTTCCGAATTACAAACAAATGTTTTAGGTCTTTTGATCAGAACGAGAACGATGATACGAGTCCATTGATGTAAAACTTACCTGGAAACGGTGCTCCAAAAGATGAAAACGGTGTTTCAATTTGGGTGTGTTTAAACTTTCGGTTAAGAAAAAATCAAGTCGTTTGGAGCACCATTTCGAGGTAAGTTTTATATGAATGGACTCTTATCGTCGTTCTTATCTAAAGCCCTAAAACATTTGTTTGTAATTAGGAAAAAAGCTTAACTCGGTTAAGTTTTTTTAAAGGGGGCCGGTGGAGGAAAAATAGGTGAAAGGTTGTACTGACAGGGGAATATTCAAAAGTGGGATTGCCAATGCCCAATAACGTTTACTAGGGATTATTACAGACCAATTTCCATTCTCTTTAATCACTTAACTATTAAAATTCATATCAAAATTACAGCAGAATATCAAATCAAATCACCCATATGTAGCCCAACAAATAACCTTTCTCAAAGAATCCCAAATATCAACAAGCCAAATGTGTAAGACCATGTGTAGTAGTACACATGAATAATGTCCCCATCCATGGGCATTGTGCGCCATGTGGCAGTCCAGTCAGCAATAATGCATTATGAGGCATTTTTTTTAAAAATGGGTGTAGTGAGCATGTGGGCATTGTGAGGCATTATGTTAAAAGAGGTGTAATAAAATTAAATAAAAAAACCATGAAGAAATGTTATCGGACAAACAAAAAGAAGATCACGGGTGATTGGCCAAAACCATTGAAGCAAGGCGTGGAAAAAAGCACGCCAAAAGCATTTTTTTAAAAACGCCCCGGGGGCGGAAGATGGGCGTTGTGGGGCGTTTTTTAGGGCAAAAACGCCCAAGCCACCAATTCCGGGGAAAACTCGCCCGCCCAAAGACCCACTATGATGAAACTCGGTTCGACTCAGAGAGGACTAGTTCTAAACTTCATTGCCACCAGCAATGGCCTTCAAAGTGATGCTAGTTGGAGTTGAAATTGGGATCTCAATGAGAGAAACCAAGTGACTAACTACTAGACCAACTTGTCAGTACTCGTATTGAAATGATTATTTCGGATAAACACACAAATTGCGACAACAAAAAAATACACCACCGGTTACACTATTTGGGGGTTTGTTGAATGATGAGGTTAATTTGGGGATTATATACAATCCTTTTATTTTTTAATGGTGTTAACCAAGATTTTAAATGTCAGTTTGTGTTAAAGTTTATACTCTGTAGCAAAACATGAATATAAGGTTGGGTTTAGCTGATTTAATAATAAAAGATATGAAGTGCAGTTTAAGTATAAAATAAAGGTTGATATTCGCAATTTAGTCTTAAAAAATAAGGTATACAAGTGATTTTACTCTAGCTTTTGATAATTACCTATCATTAAATAATCATATCTATACTTTCTATAAAAGGAGAAAATGCAGTGACATAAGAAAAGCTGATGTGGCAACAATGTTTTTCTTATGTCATTATTACATCATAAAGCTTAATATTAAAATACTTTAAAATTCAAAGCTCTGGCCCACATTTAACTTTCAAAAGTCTGCCCACATACAAAAGGGCAAAGGTCTGCCCACATAACTTTGAAAACTCTACTCCACATTCAAAATTCAACATCTGCCATCACTTTAAATACATTCCTTCAACAGAGGTTTCATTAAAATGGAGGGTAATTTGAAATTTAAAACTTATAGGGATATGTAATTTGCATTTAATGCGATCAGAGCTTCAATTCTTCTCTCTAAAATATAGAGTCCCATCTTTCAAAATTCAAATCCAAACCCAAACTCTTCATTCCTCCCAAAATCTGATTGTCTTGAATCTATTCAAAGCACACCTCTCCTAAAAAGAAGTCGCCGGGTGATATGCAAGCCAAGAACACTTCACAAGTTAGATTATAACTTTTGTTAACCGATAATGACTATCAATAAATTATGGTTTATGAGTTTCTTGCTGAGGAAGAAATAGAATTGAAGGCGTCATATCCTCATTATAAGATCGAAACCAAATTCCAGAACAATCCATCTGAGCAATATTCAAACCCTAATCTGAGCATATTCAATTCATCAAACCCTACACCTTCTTCTGGGAATCTCACGTCGTCAATTTCCTCACGGTAACACAATCTCTGCCACTTCTTCTACAATTACTCTTCAATTTCATCATCATTTACTCAACACCAAATCGCTTGGAAACCTCAATTAACAAGTTCATCATTGAAATTTGAAAATACAATTGAATATTTGATATTTAGAGGAATAATTTCAGTTTAGCTACTGTGATTTCGTTATTTGATATTTAGAGGATTCTCAGCGAGTTTGTTGAAATTTCGTTATTTTTATTTTGTAGTTGTATAAGTTCTAATTAGATGGAACCCTAACAGAAGTTGCTGATATGAAAGGGGAAAAAGCCAATGGCAGGTAACGTTGTATTTTTATCAGTTTAGTTATAACTTTTTGTTGTGATTGGAATCTGTTTGTCTTATTGATTATCTAACTTCGTTTGTATGTACAGTCGTATTTAGGTAAGTGTTATACATGTTATCTAGGATTTGGAAGACGGAAGCACATCAAGATCGAGTTCTTAAATTGCTTATGCCACAAAGGTATGTTTTGTATTTTTCAATATATGATATAAACTTCGTTTGTTTCTAAAATGAGGATGAGTGTTCTGAAAACTACCTGACGAACTACCCTTATTGGCGACTACATGTATATTTTTTGGATATGGTTTGAATGTTTATTTGTATAACTTTTTGTAGGCACGCCAGGTCCATCCAGACTTCCATCCAATGCGTATTGAATGTTTATTTGTATTTTCAGTATCTTTTGGCATTATTCTTTATATATTCTTTCTTCAGTTTATTGTTTTAGTTAAAGATTTAGTATTTTATAACAGCTTAAAGATTTATTGCTCATTGGGAATCAGGAATCTCAACGGTATTTTTGTGGTCTTTAGTTATTTAGATTATGGTATGACCCAGCTGTTATCTTTACAATGCTATTTGGGATAGACGTATGCATATTGGATCCGGATCAATATGAACTTAAATGTTTGTATCAAGGGTAAGAACTGATCAAAATTCACAGTTTGAATTATAGCCATGATGTCACATAAACATTAGAGATAAACGTAATTAATTACTCACATGGCTATAGAGGTAATGTGAGTCTCGGTTTGTTTTTCGCGTTGCTTGGTCAGTGATTGTTGGTTAATGTTGTTGTAGGATCGAATTTCGACCCGAACGAGTCGCGTAGAAGAGTTTTTCTTCAAAACAAGAGGCGGAAACAAGTTTTTCGATGTAATTCAGCACGTATTCACTTTTAACTGTCGATATTATTGATATGAAAGACGTTTACAACCTGTCGACACTTCGGCAGCACTTCGTGGCTCACCGGAAGACAACACCTAGAACTCTTTTTGTGAGGTTCGCTCTTATGACCTATATATAGGTGATCAGGTCCGCTCTTACATACATGTTCATATAAGCGAACCTAGAATGATGACAAATAAACGGACCTACTTTGACATATGAGCGGACCCTTATCATGACACATAAGCGAACTTGACTTTTGACATATAAACGAAAACACATGAAATACTTTGACCGAACTCATTATCTAACATCATTAATACTTTTGTCTCTTGTGAGGATGTCATTGATGACATCACTATTATGATGTCATCATTAAAGATGATGACATCACCCCCTTTCAGATCCACAACGAGACTGAGATACGACTGAAGACGTAGACGACAGACGGATGCACCAACAAACTCCCCCTCGGATGTTGACGTAGTCTTCAGTGTTGAGTCTTTGCATCTTTAGTCTTTATCAGTCTTTGAGCTTCCTTCAGGATCTCTATCTGGCTCTATCCTGTCTCCAATTCTCTTTCAGGATCTCTCTCTGGCTCCTAGCTCTTACATCTTCAGACTCTCTTTCTCTAACAGACTCCCCTTCAACTTGTACTGGGATCGTAGTCTGACTTTCACAGGTTCAGGTATCGTAACCTGATTCACCTGCATATTCTCTACCCAAAAGTAAGTTTCATAAAAATAAGATATAACAAATATAGAAACTTTGCTAAACTCTTGAAAACACAACCCTGAATAGAAAGATTTATCACGTAAGTCACTCATGAACCACTTGAAGATATATCATTTTCATTTCAAACATTTTAAACAAACTTTCCCAAACCTGTTCGTCATGTTTAGCACTCGGAATTTTGAAAAACAGCTTTTCAACATCAGTCGTCTAAAATCTTTTTGATTTTTTCAAAATTTATGCTAAAACACACCGAAAATCTTTTTGGATTTTTGACATAACAGAAATAAAATGCAGTAAAGAAATATTTACATACAATATTTTTGTGAGTTTGTGTAAGAGGATCATATCAGTTTCTGAGACAAATCACCAACACCGTTAAGCTTCATTTCATTTTCAGTTCTAAACAATTCACCTAGATTGTCAGTATATTGATCCACTTAAATTTTCACACAAAGTTCAATTGATCCGAGATACGAGGTTAATGTTTTAAGCTCTTGAACTTATTCGTGTGTCCCACTACTTGAATATACTCCCGTATCCAGATCCCAATATTCAGTCTTACAGGTGAGTATACTACAATGATATCTGTACATAAATTAGGTAATGCGAGGGCTGAGGGATCTCAGGTCGATACTTCCGTATACGCAGAGAGATATCAGCTTCGACTTTACGGTATGTCCCCTTTAGAGGATCTTTTGCATTACAACAGCAGCGACTATCAATTTTATTGTTTCATCAGCTTGCTGAGGGCGATGCTATGTTTCAAGCATTTACAGAAAGCATTATCCGGAGACTAGGTCAGAAATTTCTTTCAGCAGAAGTCCCGGGATAATACCCCAGATATCTCTGAGCATAAAGACCTAGTATCTCAGAATAAGGGACCTTTCAAACAAGATTTCAGAGGTTACCTATATATCCAAGTTTGTGTTAACCCACAGAACAAGCAAGTTTGAAATTTAGGTTTATATCTCGTCACAATCTACTAAATGTGCAAAAACCTACTGACACATCCACAGTGAGATCGTTTATCACTATTTAACTTTTCATGTTTTTAGCATGCCGTGATCATCCACTGATGTACTATCATTTCCTCTTTTTGACAACAAAACTCATTTTTAAATTTTTTAAAGTTTTTGTCTTTTTCAAATTTTCAAATGTTTTTGGATTTTCAGAAATTTTTACTCCCCCTAAAATGCAAACACATTTTATGAAATTTGAAAACAAACTATACAATAAAGTGACAACCGATATCAAATCACTTCAAATCGCCATCCACTTGGCATAAACAATCAGAACTCCCCCTCACAACAAACTATTTTCTCATTGTGATTTCAAAACACTTAAGTTTGTTTTAATCAAATGGTTTTTCCGGAAAATAAGTTTGATACCACTTGTAGGTCCGGCTAGGGGAGGATCTAGTCGCCTAATCCTTGTATACTAACCACTCCGGTTGTGCGGAATCCAACCGAAATAGCAAACCGAGATAGAACACGCAATAACACGACACGCAAAGTTCAACGATTAACACCACTTGTATTAAACGTATGAAAGGTCCGTTACAAGCACAAGGTTTACAAATCAGTTCTGCAAACTCTCTCTAGTGTGTGTGTGTTTCTGCTCTCTAAGTGTCCAACTTCTGTCTCTGTGTCTAACTCTCGAAATGAACACAACACACGGGTATTTATACCCAAACCAGCAGGTCTGGTCGAAGGATCATGCATACCGGTCGAAAGATCATCTTTCGACCAGGAACAGCTCGAACGATCAACATGTACCTCGAAAGATGTGATCTTTCGTGGTCCATCCATCGAAGGACCATCTTTCGAGCTCATCATCATCGAAGGATATAAGTGATCCTTCGATGACCATCCTTCGAACCAAACAAATTACACACATAATGTTGACTGTTTGGCCAAGTCAAACCGGAGGATGGTTGACTTGGTCAAACTTACAGACTAACAAAGACATCGTTTTACATTGTGACCGAATACAGACAAAGTGCAGACATAAGTGCACCAACAAACTCCCCCTTGGCTGTAGCTTTGTCTGGCTTATCAACAAACAGCTGTTGCTTTGTCTCGATCTTCATTCTTGTAAGTTCTCGTGTCTTCAAGTCTTTGACTTCTATTCAAGTCTTCAATGTCGGAGGGTCTTCAAAGTCTTCACGTCTTGAAAGCAGAAAGTGTATCAACAAACTCCCCGTATCACGTAGGAAGTGTGTTGACAAACTCCCCCTTAACATAAGCTCCCCCTTGAGTTATGCTCGTGAAAGTCTTGTTCTTTATGAAGTGAGATCCTTGTGGTGTTGATGATGGTCAGCGGCAACTCGATCATCTTTGTCATTTGAGTGCCTTCACGTTGTGTCTTCATTCCGAAGCTTGTCATCGACCATGTTCTCCTAGCCTTTAGAATCTGCACATGCAAGAAATCTAAACGCGTAATGAGAACAACCGCCTGGAATATCATAAGCAAACGACACACATGTGACCATTGTTTTAAACAAACACCGTCCGACAGTTTGAAAGTTTAACAAATTTGTCAATTTTAGTCTTTAACTTTCAAAACTTGCAAATTTCGACCGTTTATGAAGATTTAGTCATTTTCGGTTTTCGTTCAGGTTTCAGGTAACGAAGACTCGAGCTCCAACATCGTACGATCGAAAATAAAGTAGAAATAAAATCTTTTTGGCTTTTATAAGGTTTATATTAAAACACTCCTAAAATCTTTTTGGTATATTTGAATATTTCAAATGTAAAGACTGAAAGCAGTAAATAAATATATACAGACATTCTTTTTGCGAGTTTCGAGGGTAAGAGAATCATATCAGTGTACGGTCATGCCAAAACGCTCTCTTTGTTCAATTAGTTAACATTAAGATAAGCATCCTATAACAATTATCGGTATTGTTGTCCACATAAGCTCAACTTATCAGATGTAATCATGGCGAGGGGATACGTTAAGGTATGATTTAAAACTTACCGACCGGTGTTCATCCACATCACGACACATTCCCGTATCAAGGTATGCACGAGGGTTCATCTTACCGGTGAGTATACCGATTATCATCTGTTTGACCGTATATGATGTGAGATTCTCACTTATTTTGATTTGAAAACAAGCCCTATGTGATATAATCACTTATTGATGAGGAACTTGATTTTCGATGCATGAGGGCACAGGAGCAAGTCCATGAACAGGTCAGTACTTTCGTACAGCAGAGAGACGAACTTGACACCCGGAAAGAATTTGTGATATTTTATCACTTATTTGTTTGGACATGTGATTGTTTATCACTTATTGAGGTCGTATGCAGTATGAAATATGTACATGTATGTATGGTATCATGGAAGATCTAGACTTGCGTCCCCGTTATTTTTGGTAAAAGATACAACCATGATACCCAGATGATAAGCAGCATAAAGACCGAATATCTCAGAACCTCGGCAATCTCTCAAACGAAATTTCGGTACTAAGACCATATGCCAATGAATGGTTCCCACCCAGTCTTCAGTCGATTTAAGTTTATATCACCCTGCACACTTTAAAATGATTGTGAGCCTACCGATACATCTTATATAGAGCTGCTTATCGTTTTTCATTTAAGGTTTAAAGAGGTTTAGACAGACCACTGATGTACTATCATTTTCTCTTTTGCTCGCCAGGAAACTCATTTTTGCTTTTCTATTGTTTTTGTGTTTTTGAAATTTTTCGATGTTTTTGAATTTTCAAATTTTGGATTTACTCCCCCTAAAATCAACAAACTAAGATAAATTTAAAACACAAAGGTATTTACAAAAATGATTTTCCGATGTTGGTTTACTCTTGCTTGACCTTAATGCCGTTTACCAAAATTAAATTTTGAATCTGAAATGATTTATCGAATTTTGGAAAAATCAGTTGGCATGTCGGTCATCGGTGTGGACCATGACAACATTGATGAGTTTCATAATGAAACAATCACGTGTGAGGTGATATTCGAAATCAATGTGTCAGGTCAAAGAGTGCTGTACGAGATGATAATAATTCATAAAGCAGCTTAAACATCGACAAGTATAGGAGAGATTAGAAATTTAAAACCGTATCCTGCAACTACTTCGTGCATTGCCAGGAATCTGAGCGCTCTCCCAAACTGGATATCCACCCGTTGTGGACTTCAAAGTCGATTTAGTAGCTACTTCAATCCCTTCACAGCAACAAGATCATAGACTTCTGGGTCCGGCTGGTCTTCCACATTGTACCAGCGAAGGTCTTTATCTTTCTCTTTGAGAAGTAGTGTGCGGTTGTTCAATCCATGCCAAGGCATCCGCACACCCGGTGTAGTTTGATCAACCAACACATTTTCTTCAATCACACCGCGAAGAAAAATACCTTTTCATTGGAATCTTTCCTGAGGACCCGATCAAAAACCATAACAACCAAAATTTTGGCACATTTTTCAACTGGTCGAATTTTTCAACTTCATTCCTTTTTCCTTCATCAGACATTTTTGTCTTCTTTTCTCCTCTCTCCATCAAAGGGCAACAACATTTTCCTAAATATAACAATATTTCGGAGCCGCATGTCGCCGATCTTGTGCATGGACGCTCCACTATCAACAATCCTAAGACTATCAATAGTTCCTCCTGGAACATCCTACACACTCATTCAGAGATTAGTTGGAGAGGGGGACCCAAGCCTTCACAGACTTGGGTCGTCCGTCATCATCGAGGATTGTGACATCCATTTCCCGATGATTCGGAATTGATCGAGCTCCCCCTGAAACAGTTACTGGTTTTGGTTTCCAAATCTGTTTTTGGTTTTCATGTTTAACATTTGATTCAACAGATTTTGTTTGGACAACGTCCGGTTTTAAAACCTTTTCAACATTTTTCCGTTGTTTCTTTCTCTGTTTCACTTCTTGTTGGATAACAAGACGAGGGTCCTGTCTTGGTGAAACAGATCTTTTATGGTAATTGTTACCATGGGGGGCATCAACCTTTGCTTTCAACTTATGAAGATACGGGCAATTTCGAATGATATGCCCGATTGTACCACACTCAAAACATGATCTTCGTTCAACAAACCCCGAAGTATCATGTGGTCTTCTTGCCGATGATGAAGAACTTTGTGATCTCGAGGTACTAGGTTTTGAACTAGTTGGTTCATTCCTTTTCATCACAGTTACTTTCTGGACAAAATTTAAGTTAGATTGATTTGCAAATTTTTCAATTTTGTCCGTTCCCTTCGATCTCACAAAGTTCACCTTCTTGTCCTTTCTCTTGTTTTGGCTCTGTTTGCCTTTTCCATTTCCTTGGGCAGCGTGATTTTGCTTTCGTTGATGGTTTTGTTTTTGCAATTTTTGATTCCCATATTTCTTTCTAACTTCAGATTTTGGGATAGGAGCACACTGAGTTACTACAACTCCTGGGCTTGACTTTCCCAAAAACTTACTAGTAGAGTCTTCGAAAACTTTATCAATCAAAGATTGATTGACATTTTTAATAGGGAAATCCTTGTCTGAATATATTTTATCAGATCCAATCAACGTATAAAGCAAGTTCACGCTTGCACAACTTCCAGATGAGGATTCAACAGACTTGGTTGTAACAGTCACAGACGGTTTTGCAGGTGGATCACAAAGAATGTGATTCTCAAGAGGTATGTCCTCTTCTTTTGTTACCGTTTCTGACTGTTCAGAGTTAGTATTCTCGGATTCATCATCTGATGAATCAGCATCCTCAACAATGACTGGAGGATCCTGATTTTGTTCAGCAGAAGACACACATGTATCTGCTGACACATCCGAATCTGACGATACTTCCTTTTTGTAACCGAGTCCTGTTGCAAATTCTTCAACGTCCAAAGGAACAGACGGTTCAAAGTGAGTTCTATACTCCTCATCAGGCATGGCATCATAATTGTTTCTCACGGGTGGTGGACATTTCTTATAACCTATGCATGTGACATCCTTTTTCTCTTTCTGCACGTCAATGATGTGATCCAACACATAGCTAGAGCTCAAATAACTATCTAACTTGAGTCGGATCGCCTCACTTTCAGTTTTAACACAAGCCATCTCTTTTTGCATCACCTCAAGACGAGTGATATACAAATTAATGTCAGTTTGTTTTCTGGAAACCATTTTAGTCAGCTCTGTTTTATCTTTCTTCAATGTTTCAATCATTGATTTATAATTCTTTTCATGGTTTTCATAAAACATGTTGGCTTCTGTGCACTTAGAAAGATCCACGGTTAACTTCTGGTTGTGGATGAATGTCACATCATACTTTTCTTGCAAAACCTCGTGTTTGCTTTGCAACTCACACCACTCATCATTCAATGAAACATGTTTGTTTTGCAAGTCAAACAAACTAGCTTGTAAAGCATCATGTTTGCCTTGCAACTCAGACATGTTTACTTCTAAATTAGCACATTTAACATGCAATCTATCACAATTATCACAAATAACAGCAGTTGGTTCATTGACACATACCTGACTTGGATCACTCTCAGATGTTGACCTTTCTGCATCAGAATCAACAACCTCCCTTGATGATTCATATTCAGATCCAACCTCGCTTGAACTTGAAGTAGTATCATCCTCAACTGAAGTTGAAACATCTTCATCTGAACTACTGTCATGTTCAGAACTGTCATTATTTCCCGAGGATTCACCATTGCTGGCATCTTTGACAACTTCAGCAAAACAAGCTGTTCCAACTGGAGCATCAGTACTCAACCTGATTGACCAATCACCACTTTCATATACTTGAACCACAAGTGCCTGGTTAGCATTTGATGGTCCTGCTTGGCTTTGGTTGTTGACCGGTATCAATGTATGCTCATCGTTCCTGTTCTGATTCTGCTGGTCTCCTTGATCTCTGAAAGGATTCTGGTTCCCATGCTGAGCTGGCTTAACAGGAACTTGGATAGGATTGCCATGTAGATCTGTTGTCACAGGAGGCCTTTGGGTTTGCTGTTGAGGCACTGGTTGAGGGACTGGATTAAGCGGATTTCCATACATGTCTGTTGTTGGAGGAGGAGTGCCATACAAGCTATGAAACGGATTTCCGTACAGATCTGTTGGTCCGGTAGATCGAACAGGTAATGGATTTCCGAACATATCAGTTGCTCTGATAGATTGTTTCGGTGCGGGAGACGGAGTACCAAAATACATGTCTGTATTTACCGGAGTATTCCATCTTGGATTCATTTTTGATCAGCCGAAGGATACCTGTTCGAAAGATACTTGAAAAAACACAAACTGTTAAGCACAAACAGACTGATGATCGAAAGATCCACACCTGTTCGAAGGATCAACAGGGTTCGAAAGATCTCTGTTGAATTTCGAACAAAGTTTTTCGAAAGATTCTCCAAGCGAAGGATCCTTATCCTTCGAAAAATTACTGTAGACCGAAAGATGAAATCGAAAGATGACTTCGAAAGACTCCCCAATCGAAGGATCCTAGTCTTTCGAAAATGAGCAGTGGACCGAAAGATATATGTTTCGAAAAGATGCCTTGGTTCGAAAGATGATGATCTATCGAACCTCCACTGATCGAAAGATGATCTTTCGAGTTCGAAGGATATCTTTCGAACTGCTCTGACACAGTTGACAAGGAGTGATGGGTTGGTATAAACTTTCTGCGGAAAATATGGTCAGACCAGACAGGTTGCACGAAAATAGGTAAGGTCCGAATATTTTAATCAGTGTACAACTCCCAACACACAAACACTTGGAAATTTAAACCTTTTAAGATCAAAAGTGTAAAATACCAAGAACACTATGAATATCGGTTGAAGATAAGAAGAACAAACCCAGAAATATGAATATTTCTGCAAACCGACAACAATCCAAAACCCGATTTTAACAAGTTTTTCAGAAAAGTGAACCTTTTAAAACCGAAAAACAGTCCGAAAACTCTCGGTTTTAACAAGGAGAAGAGCCAAAGCTCTGATACCACTTGTAGGTCCGGCTAGGGGAGGATCTAGTCGCCTAATCCTTGTATACTAACCACTCCGGTTGTGCGGAATCCAACCGAAATAGCAAACCGAGATAGAACACGCAATAACACGACACGCAAAGTTCAACGATTAACACCACTTGTATTAAACGTATGAAAGGTCCGTTACAAGCACAAGGTTTACAAATCAGTTCTGCAAACTCTCTCTAGTGTGTGTGTGTTTCTGCTCTCTAAGTGTCCAACTTCTGTCTCTGTGTCTAACTCTCGAAATGAACACAACACACGGGTATTTATACCCAAACCAGCAGGTCTGGTCGAAGGATCATGCATACCGGTCGAAAGATCATCTTTCGACCAGGAACAGCTCGAACGATCAACATGTACCTCGAAAGATGTGATCTTTCGTGGTCCATCCATCGAAGGACCATCTTTCGAGCTCATCATCATCGAAGGATATAAGTGATCCTTCGATGACCATCCTTCGAACCAAACAAATTACACACATAATGTTGACTGTTTGGCCAAGTCAAACCGGAGGATGGTTGACTTGGTCAAACTTACAGACTAACAAAGACATCGTTTTACATTGTGACCGAATACAGACAAAGTGCAGACATAAGTGCACCAACAATTTTACCAATTGTAGGTTAGGGGTGTGGCTCATCACATTGTCTTTCAAAATATCACTTGTAAGCATAGTCCAATCAAGTTCAACTTAATGACCTTGATTAACCACTTGTCAATGAAAACCTCTTTCAACCACTTACAGGTTCATTTCACCAACCATAATCACTTGTAAATCGAAATATAACAATTTAAATATACCACCTGTACCACATGTAGGATCATTTGCTAAGAAAGATGCCGATACCTGCTACACTCTTACCAACCTGGGAGCTCCGGCAAGTCAGGAATTTATGATGAAAATGTTGTCACCCAAGCCTGACCAGCCTTGGGTGATTTTGGCGGCAAACATCTGTCCCACCAACATTTTGATTTGTAAAACTCTTTTGCACTTTTAACCTTCCCATCAACCATCTTCCCGAAAATATGTTTGACTTTCCCATTGAAAGCCTTCTCAACATCAAATTCTCCCTTATCAGCGAAGAATTGATTTGAGATCTCTACCTTTCCCACTTTCTTCATCAAATTTTCTTTTGACAATGACGGAACGTTTGTCTCGTTCATCTCAGGAATGGAATTATCAACCTTTTTATCAACCAAAGACTCCTCTGATTTTATTGAATCAGATTCATTGTCAGAATTACTCTCAGATTTAACCACCTACTTTTGTTTACTCAAATCACCTCTTCTTTTGTAAAATCTTTTTGAACTTTCTCATTCCTCAGAAGTAGAATTTTCAAATTTTTTAACACTTTTCACAGATTGTTCTTTCTCATCAACACAAGTTTTTCTCAAAACAGAATTAGAAGAAACTTCCTGTTTTTGGTAGTTGGTCTTGGGGCAATTCCAAGCTATCTGTTGTCTACGTCTTATATCGAGTCTCGGTTTACAAGTTTGAAGTTGAATGGAAAGTTTGAATGTAAAGTTTGAATGTAAAGTTTGAAGGGTTCCGTTTGAAGGGTTCCGTTTGAAATGGTCATGTCATTTTCAAACGGAAGGGTCACTTTCAAACGGAAGGGTCTAGCCTATATATACCCTTCAAACGAGTTCAGTTGTAATATTCTGAATTCTGACGCCAAGGTGTTGTCGAAGTGTCTCCAGTCTTGTAAACGTTCAGAAATCAATATACGAGACATTTTATAGTGAATCCAAGCTAAACGAAGACCGAATCAATGAATTCCGCCTCTGATTCGGTCTGAGCACTCTTCTGATCGACTCGTTAGGTCGTTTCACGATCCTACAAGTGGTATCAGAGCTCAGGAGGAAGAGTTCTTACCGTTTAGCTCGTTTTTGCTGGAATATTCTATCTTCTACACCTTTCTTTTCGAAAATTACAAGTTTTCACGGATAAAATCGGCTAAAATTTTCACAAAATGTGCGTAATGGTGTTTTGACAAACCCTTGAGAATTTCAGTTCAAAATTCGAAGTTTAATCGGTAAAAAAGGACTGAAATATGGGTTCCGTTTGAACGAAGCATAGGTGTTCTGTTTGAAAATTGCCATCCCGTTTGAAAATGCATACCCTTCTGTTTGAAATTTGATCCTATCGTTTGAAAACAGGACTGCTACGTTTGAAACTGGTGTTCTGTTTGAACTTATCGTTTGAAACCGACCTGACAGTTTGAAAATTGACTTAACCGTTTGAAGCAAGCACCTGAAAGTTTGAAATTACACCTTGCCGTTTGAAACATAATTTGACCGTTTGAAATTCTACATAACCGGTTGAAACATGGTTTTTGTTTGAAAGTGTTTCAGTTTTCACGTGATAGTGCTTTGGTTTGTGTGATTCTTTAATCGAAGTGGTCTCGTGAATTGAAATAATCAGATTGCATGTGATTTCATTTTGTGAGTATCAAGATAACGTGAGCTGTAAACAGTTGTCAGCAAATTGCTTTTAATAATATCAGTTAGCATGTGACTTGTGTAGTTATTCAATAAAAGATAAAGTTTACATGTAAAGAAATTAATAGAATGTCGGCCATTATGTTTGAATTCATGTGATAGTAGTTTTAAATGTAATCTGATTGTGTGAAGTGATACTTTTGTGTGATCAAATTAAAAGTAATCATTAAACGTTGTTGTTGGCTTTTGAGTCTTGACTAAAATAGTGTATTGGGTTTATAAATACTTTCCATGTGATCTGATCAGTCAATTTGAGGTCCAATCATTTTTCAATATCTAAAGTTGTTGTTGACCAAATGCATGTTTGAGATTGTTACCCATGTGCTTTTCAGTTAAATAAATAAAAAAAACAACAAGTTGTAAGCCATACTAATTTTCAAACATTTGCATGTGATTATATGTGATAAAGCAAAAATTGTCGGTTCAATATAATAAAAACAAAGCATAAATCTGCTCGTCCCAATCTGGTTTGTTGAACAATCAAAGTTTTCAAATTGTATTTTTTAATTCAGATTACTTGTAAAGGGTCCGGCCCATGTGAGCATATATTGTAGCAGCCCATTGATTTCTCCGATTTACAAATTTCGACCCATTGCATTATTGTCATTCCACTGTTTTCATCGACCCAATCAGTGAAGGCTCTAATTTTGGATTGACAGTGTTTGTTACTGAAACATGGAAACTGAAGAAGATATTGCATTGTATTACTATGGATCTCAACAAGAGAGTTATAATGTGATTAAAGAAGAACCAGTTTTTGAAGAATCAATTTCAAAAGAACCAGTTTCAGTAAAAATGGATTCAGAAACTGATCTAGATAAGTTTGAAAATAATTTGGAAGTTGTTTCGGAGAAAGTACCAGTGTTTGATAACTCATCAGATGAAGAGAGTGATGATGACAGTAAAGAAATTAGTCAACTTGAATTTTATAGAATTTTGATGGCACCTGATTTGTTTAATATGCTTGTTGCAGCAAAAATGGAGTTACTCAAAACAAAACGAGCTGCAAAAATGAAGGATCCAAATGTAGAAAATGTGGAAGAAAATGTTCAAGTGATGAAAGAACAGGTTGAAGAGATTCCAGCTCTCAAGACTGAGAAGAAAGCTGAAGTTGAAAAGATGCCTGGGAAATGCTTAGAATGTGATCAATCTAGAGCAGAAAATGTCAAACTTTTAAAACAAGCAGAGAGTTTGACATTGGAAAACAAGTTTTTGAAGAGAAAATGAAAAGTTTTGAAAATGAAAAATCAAAGATTGAAAAAGATTTTCAAAGTCAACTAAAAATTTTTGAAGATGAAAGAGATTTGTTTGGTAAAAACAATCTTGAAAAACAAATTGCAATCAATTCTCATCTTGAAAAGATTATTCGACTTGAAAAAGAGGTAGAATGTGCTCAAAAGAAAATCAAGGAATGGGAACAAAAGTTGAAGGTGTTTGTGAATACTTCAACTATTCCTTGCCCAAAACCTTTAAATTCTGTTCCAATAAGTGACAATGTCACAAACTTTGACAAAGTCAAAGTTGAAGATTGTGATGAGAAATCTGATGATGAAAATAAAAAATTCGAAAAACAAAAATTGTTTTTGAAATTAAAAGAAAAGTTTCAAGAAACTGTTCCACAATCAACTGAAAAGGGAGAATGCTCTAAGCAAAAACCTTTGAAGAAGAAAGTGGAACAGAAACAAAAAATTAAAAATGAGAAAAATGTTCAAAAAGATAATAAAAGCTCATCAGATCGATCATCCAATCGCAATGAAAAATTACAAAAAGTAAAAAATGAAAACTCAAAAATTGTTGGTAATAAGTGGTGCAGGTTTGACCACAGTGCTCAAAAGCCAAATCCAGTATACAAGAGGAGCAAGGATTATCACCAAGCCAAACAGTGCTATGATCTGAATGTTTGGACTGAAAATGGTGATTGGTACAATAACAGAGTGTGTTACCGATGTGGTTATCAAGGACACATTGCTGTTAACTGCCAAGTTGGAATTGTGAGACGAGGAGATGCTTTAATTGCAATATCAGAGGTCACATTGCCAGAGATTGCCCAAGGAGATCAAATGAAAGATTGAGGGTTAATTCTCAGAAATTGGCAAAGAAACCAGTCAATGTCAAGCCCAAAGAACAGAAAGTTCAAGAATTTAAAGTTCAAGAACAGAAAGTTCAAGAAAAGAAAGTTAAGCTTTCTCAGGGGCAAAAAGACAGACTGAGGAAGAAGAGGAAGAAGGCGAGAGAGTATCTCGAGAAGATTTTGTCCTCGGGTTCACCGGATAGATCGAATAAGAGTTCTGATAAATCGTCTTGCTCTCCAAAGAATGAAAAATCAAGCAAAACGCATTCATCAGATACAAATCTGAGGACGAAAGCAGAGAAGAAGAAGAAGAAAATGGTCGGCGATGAATCTGACATGTCGAAGTCAGACAAGCCACCTTCAGGCGATGAATCTGATTTTTCAAAGTCAGACAAGCCATGTGCAGGCAATGATTCTGGTACGGTAAAGCCAGAAGAGCTAGTAGTTGAGGTAAAAACTGAGAATTCAGGTTTAACAATGGATGATGCAAATTTTCCACCATTGTTGAACAAGAATTCAAAATCACCCAAGGATAGTCAGGCTTGGGTGAAATTGTTCAAATGAAAAACCTGACTTGCCGGAGTTCCCAGGTTGGTAAGCGTGGAACATGAATCGGCACATTTCTTGAGAAATTCACGAAAGTGATTTCGACTTACAAGTGGTAAATCAGGGACATTAAATTGTACTTGATTTTCTACAAGTGATATTTGTGGATTGATCTTGGAAATGTTAAATCTTTACAAGTGGTTAAAAGAACAAAGTGATGGGTGAAGCCCCGAATTTGTGAAAAGACACA
>JARYGA010028065.1:0-43249 GCA_030545235.1 Helianthus tuberosus | reverse complement strand
GCTTTGGGAGGTATGAAAAAACAGAATTGATAAATTTAGTGAAAATGTGATTGAAAGATGATAACCCAGTATTTGAGGATCTCATTCTATAGTCTCGATAAATTCAGGGGTGTTTTCAAATAATGCTTCCTAGATGTTTGAAGACCGACAAATGTCCAAAGAAGCTTTCTGTGGACATTTGTCGTTCTTTGTCGGTTTTCAAACATTTAGGAACCATTATTTGAGAACACCCCTACATTTATCAAAGCTGTAGAATGAGATCCTCTACTGTTGGGTTATCATCTTTCAAACCCATTTTCCCTAAAGTTATCGATTTTGTTTTTCATGCAGGGACATAATCTGTTTTTTAGTATTTGATTTGGCCGATGACCCATGTTCAAGGATGACTTATGTTTCAGACTATACAAAGATTGCCTCTTGGTTATCATAAGGTTAAATTTTAAATTAATATGGTTTCATTCGTTAATAAGCTTATAATTATACTTAAGCCACCACATTCTTTTCGTTAGGTCTCAATGCACCTAATGACAACAACCATCATTGAGCCATCACATTCTTTCCGTTTACATATCAGGTAACGGTTTTCCTTAATACATCTCGAAAATTAGGTTGTTATGTATGATTTTTCAATGTGGTTTTGAAACTTACTGGATAGTAATTGTTAATTTCAGGTAGGTTGGCTATTGAGACCAAGAAATTCAGTGTCACTTGTAGTTATGGTTTTAAAGTCAATTATTGGCTTGAAACAGAGACAAGACAGAGGACCTTTGTTTCTGAATGTATTGTAGCTTCAATTATGACTTATGCCTGATGTTGTTGTCAATTCACAAGTATAATGCGAATGTGAATTCATTAAATAATTTCACATCATATTTTACCTATAGATGTAGACAAATTTTTTTATCATTATACTTATAATACTAACACATACTGTTTTTAATATTTTTTATAAAGATATGTAAATAAACACAAACAATTTAAATGATGTATTATAATCTATTTTTTAATATTTGATTTCGATGGTTATTAAACATACTCGTGTGTTCACACGGGTCCTACAACTAGTATAAACTTAAAATACAACGTTTGAAGTTCATCTTTTTGGACGTTCACGATGATTTGATTCCATTTCACGATGGTTGTTGCTATATAAACTTAAAATACAACGTTTGAAGTTCATCTTTTTGGACGTTCACGATGATTTGATTCCATTTCACGATGGTCGTTGCTATTTTCGGAGTCCAATTTTCATGTGTTGTTTTCTCACAATATTCATTCCGTTTGAACATTTGATATAACTACTATTTATCTTTATAAGCTAAAACCCTAACTTTTAAAAAATTAAAATTATAAGATATTTTGAAGATATATTAACATCTACTCTAAATAAAATATGATAATTCATGCTTTTGTAATAAACATAAATATCGACTCGAGTACGTTAATTTATAAGAAACATAAATATTCAAAAAGAATCTGATGAGCAAAATTGAAAAAGCATGGATAGAACAGAACAATTGACCAATAAGTAATAAAGTCTGCCAATCTTTTACTGTATTATATTCATATAAATATACGTGTTGATCAATAACGACAGTAATAGCCGGTTAAAACAAAAAACACTGCACAAAATGAAATTTAATCCAAAACTTCACAAATAACCGGTTAAAAAAAATCTGCACAAAACGAAACACAGTTAGAGAGAGACAACTAGTGTTGGCTTACACACATTTGCAACCATCTTGCGTAAAAACTATGAATCAGCAAATACTAGTGGTGGCAAAATGGTCAGGATGGATAAAAAAAGTCGGATGGGTAATGGATCAAGATAGGTTTGGGTAAAGATGAGATAATAACTAATTAAAAATTAAAAAACATAAAATATAAAAATTCTAAAAAAATAAAAGAATTCTAAAAAATTCTAAAAAATCCTACAAAATAAAAAAAAAATCAAAAAAATTGTAAAAAATTCAAAAATAAATAAATAAATAAAACAATGTAAAAAATAAAAAAAAACAACTAAAAAATAAAAAAAATAAAAATTTCTAAAAAGTCAAAAAATTCTAAAAAATAAAAAAATCAAATTTTAAAAATAAAAAATTTTATAAATTTCAAAAAAAAAAATCTTTTTTATTTTTTAAAATATTTTTTACTTTTTTTTTATTTTTTAGAAATTTCGTTGGAATTTTTAGAATTTTTTTAGAATTTTTTGTTTTTTTTTTTGAATTTTTGGATTGTTTTTTATTTTTCAGATTTTTTAAATTTTTTAAATTTTTATTATTTATTTATTTTTTTGATTTTTTAGAATTTTTTGTAATTTTAGATTTTATAAATTTTATATATTTTGTTTTTAACTTTATTTTTCTTTTTTTGATTTTTTTAATCTTTTTGATTTTTTTACAATTTTTTTTTGTTTTTGTTTTTTTTTGACATTTTTACAATGTTTTTTGATTTTTTTAGTAATATTAGTATTTTTTAATATTTTTTAGAATGTTTTTATATTTTATATATTTTTTTTTTAGATTTTTTTTTTTTTTTTGAATTTTATGATTTTTTAGATTTTTTATTTATTTTTGTAGAAACTATTTGATTTTTTGAATTTTAAATTTTTTTGAATTTTTTACAATTTTTTTAAGAATTTTTTTTATTGTTTTTAGTTTTTTATTATTTTTTAAAATTTTCATTATTTTTAAACGAAAAACGGAGAGATTGGTGAAGTTATAGTTTTGAGGAGATATCTACGAGTAGTAGATAGTTTAGTGATTTTATCTCATACGCATCCTAACCTACTTTTTTTTATCCACCATTCCATAACCCATCCTAACCCAAAATGGAATGGATGGGCTCGTTTTGCCAGGTCTAGCGAATAAAGCTCAAGTGAGCGAACGGTCCAGGGACGGGTTTTACTGTAGCAGCTTTAGCAGCAACTTCAGGGCTTCCAAAAACATTCCAGAATCTCAAGGTCTCATCTCCGGCAGCAGAAGCAACGGTGCATCCGTCAGGGCTCTGCAAAAACAATATTAGATTACAGTTAGACTTTGACTTTGACCAATGTTTGACTTTGACCAATGTTTGACTTTGACTATGAATTTGACCATACCTGTGTCATGAACAGAACTCTGGATGTATGACCAGTGAGCTCAGCCATCTTGACCATTGACGGATACTTCCATAGAGTCAACTGGTTCTGAGTGAACCCATGTGAGCTCAGCAGCTCGCGCTCATGCGTGTTCCATAAAAGCGCGCAGACCTGTGACCCGGTATCCACCGAGTTCAAGCACGAACCGGTGTGCGTGTTCCAAAACTTTATGCACCGGTCACTGCCACCACCTCCAGAAGCAAGAAGATTGGCTTGAAACGGACACCAAGCGAGCGCTTTCACCGCTGCAGTGTGATCCTCCAGTCTGTGAAGCCATTCGGTACGCGAATTATCCGAAGCCATTGATCGGTCCCATATGTGGAGGAGATTGTCGTTGCCCCCGCTCGCTAACTGCCGGCCGGAGGTTGACCATTTTAACCCGCAGACTTCTTGGTGGTGACCAGAGTAAGTCTCCACGATATGCGATCTGATTCGGACATCGTTGTTTACGATCCGACCGTCCATTCCTCCGGTTGAGAGAATGTGACTGTTCCAATCTAACGACCCGACACGTGAATCATGGCAGCCTCTCAAAGTCCTCAACTGTTCAAACAAAAAAGATTAATTTAGAAAAAAAATAATAATAAAAGATTGAATGAAATCAGTGTTTTAAAGAACAGATATGTAGTACCAGTTTGTTAGTGGTATGATCCCAGAGTTGGATTTCGGAATTGTTAAGGCCGACGGAGATGTGACGGCCGTCAGGCGCCCATTTAACGCTTGTCACGGGACCCGTGTCGTCGTCTACGGTAACGAGTTCTGCGGTGCTACCGTTTGCGGCGTTCCAGAGATAGACCGTGTTTGATAGGGCAATCGCGAGAACATTGCTGGTCCCCCAGTCCAAAAGATTCAAGTAGAAGTCATCTAGTATATCAGGTGCGTCCAATGTCCTCTCAGAAGTCTGTAATAAAATAAAATCTCGATTTAGTGCCGTAAACAATAACATAAGTTTGCATCTAAGAACAAATTGATCCAGTGAAAATCTTAAAATTGAATCTAATTTTGAACATATACTAAGTCACATTTTAGGGCTTTAAACAATGATACAAGTTTGACTCTGTTAACATAACGCAAATATGCATCTAATAATCGGTCCTATGAAAAACTAGAAAAAAATTTGAACCTAAGGATGAACAGATACGAAATAACATTTTAGGGCTTTAAACAATAACACAAGCTTGAACCTATGAACAAAACACAAGTGTGCATGTATTAGTGAATTGTTGCAATCAAAATTCGAAAAAAACTGAACGTAATTATGAACAGATATGGAATCATATTTTAGGGCTTTAAACATAAGACAAGTTTGAATCTATTAGCATCTAATAATGAACAGATCTAATAAAAACTCTGATGATATTTGAACCTAACTATGAACAGATACAGAATTACATTTTAGGGATTAAGATGATAATGTAGGTTTAAATCTAATAATCTATTAACAAAGACACAATTAAGCGTCTAATAATGAATTGATCCAATACAAACTCAAAAACTTTTGAATCTTATAACGAACAGATAAAGAATCACATGTTAAAGCTCTAAAAAATAACACAACTCGCATCTAATAACGAATTGATCCAATGAAAACTCAAAAAACTTTGAACCTAATTAAGAACAGAAATCACATGTTAGGGCATTAGACAGTAACAAAAGTTTGAATCCAATAACAAAACACAAATGTTCATCTAATAAAGGATTGATCCAATAAAAAAAAAATCTAGTTACGAACAGATACAGAATCACATGTTAGGGCATAGGCGCATAACACAAGTTTAAATCTATTAACAACATGCAATGTGCATCTAATAATTAAATGGTTCAATGACAACTCGAAAAAATATGAACCTAATTACAAACAGATACGAAATTACATGTTAAGGCTTTAATTGATAACACAATCTATTAACAGAACACAAATGTGCATCTTATAACGGATTGCTCTAATTAAAACTCAAAAAATTGAATCTAATTACAAACAGATACGGTATCACATTTTAGGGCTTTGAATGACCACACAAATTCGCATCTAATAAGGATTGATCCAATGAAAACAAGAGAAAAACTGAATCTAATTATGAATAGATCTAGTAGATGATCGATTACCTGAGGAATGTATCTACGAGGTTTTACTGGTTCCAACAGCTGAACAGAAGACCAATCGCTTGAAATCGTATCCATCCGTGTAGGAGGCTAGTTCCTGAACGCAAGAATCCTCGTCCTGTTCATGTTGAGACTCTCCGCCAAAAGCTTCCTGTACGCTTCCCGAGAAGGGGAGCTTGCAGCCGGATTTTCCTTACCTCTCCAAGCTCCTGTAAGCATGCAATGAGCGTAGTCGAAATCCATAGCTGATCTGTTCGGTATGAACCGATCTAACTGCAAGTAATCAATCAAACACAAACAAAAATCAATCAAACACGAACAAAAATGAGAACAGACGTTTGATATGAATCGATCTAACTATGAATAATCAATCAAACACGAACAAATACCCTAGGTCGGTAACCGATTCATCAAATTAACCAAGAATCACGAAATTATAAAAATAATTATGAGAATAGATGTTCGGTATGAATCGATCTAACTACAACTAGTCAATCAAACACGAACATAAACCCTAGATCAGTTACCGATTCATCAAATTAACCAAAAATCACGAAACTAGAAGAAATTATGAGAACAGATGTTCGGTATGAATCGATCTAACTACAAATAATCAATCAAACACAAACATAAACCCTAGACCTATCTAACTACAAATAATCAATCAAACACGAACATAAACCCTAGATCAGTTACCGATTCATCAAATTAACCAAAAATCATGAACCTATAAGAAATTATGAGAACAGATGTTCGGTATGAATCGATCTAACTACAATTAATCAATCAAACACAAACATAAACCCTAGACCAGTTACCGATTCATCAAATTAACCAAAAATCACGAAATTATAAGAAATTACGAGAACAGATGTTCGGTATGAATCATTCTAACAACAAATAATCAATCGAACAAGAACATAATCCCTAGATCAGTAACCGATTCATCAAATTAACCAAAAATCACGAAACTATGAGAACAGAACTTACATTCTCACGATAACTTTTTCGTTTCAGAAACTGATCCTGCAACGGGCGCTGTGATCGTGCTTTGGTGGCCGAACAACTTTCAGATCCTGCATTCATGATGTTAATCAATAGAATATGAACATAAAACAGATTAAGAAAACAGTAATTAAAGAAAGAAAGAAGGTAATCGGAGAAAGAACACTTGAAGAAGACGTAATCGGATGAGATCGTTAGCGATTGAATGAACGAATTTGTGAATGAATATTTTGGGGGGTTTATGTGAATAGGGTTTAGAATTATAGCCGTTGGGAGGCGTGTGTAAGATTGGGCCAGGCCCAGATTAAGGATAAATTTAAGAGGCAATTTTATAGAATAGTAATCAAGTTTTAAAAGTGTTTTAATTAGGTAAGTTTAAAAAGTGTTCTAACTAGGTCACTTAACTTTTTTTTAATTATTTGATGCTAACGTCTAGTGATGACGTGGAATTTAACTTGTTTTTTTTTATTTTTAATGTAATTAAAATGTTTTATTTTTAATAAATATAATTTCATATATTAAAATAATCCGACCCCAGCATCTTATGCTCCATTTTTTTCTTGACATGTAGAAAAAAAGACATGGATCGATTTGAATGTTAAGTTATCTAATTTGGACAAAAACGATACGAGTGACTTAATTAGAACACTTTTAAAACTTGGTTACTATTCTGTGATTTTTTCCCTAAATTTAATGATATATTATAGGAGATGTGCCAACTACCTCTCGTTCACAGATCACTTCGGCTATAAATATTTAAAACATATAAAAGCCGGTTTTAAAGACAATTAGACGATTTAAAGATTTCAATATCTTCATCTTCATTAATTTAATATTTAAAAAATGTGTAAATTCTTTATTAAATTTAAGGATAAATTATAGGACATGCGCCAACTACCTCTCGTCTGGAATCACTAACGGTCATGACAGAGGAGGTAGAATGGATATTCCTTGTTGTCGACCTCGGGCCCAAGGCCCATCTCATTCACAGATTACTTCGCCTATAAATAGAGAACTTCACTTCCAGTTTTAAGGATCACTCTCTTGCTCTCTCACTTAATACACACACTTTATTCCTCAAGACAAGTATTTATTCTCACGCCGGAGGGTGGTTACAAGGAGAACCCCCTATTCCCCTCCTTGTAACGAGCTTTACTATGTTTATTGTTTTGCAGGATTGACGTAGCTGATCATTGAGTTCGGAAGAAGATTAACCTTATTTGGACGAGACACAAACCGTAAGCTAATCTCCAGATTAACTTGGTGTTTCTTCAATATGGTTTTGATTTTGTATTCAATGTTTTACGAGAGAACTTAATTTGCATATGTACTTGAGAGGGTGCATTTGCAATTTCTCTTCCTTCAAATTAAAAGTAAGACTTATAAGAGTTTATGATGTAAATATGTAATGAATGGATTGGTTATATGGAATGGATCATCTTATTGCTATAATGGTTACAAAGTTATTGTGAAAACGAAAGAACAAAAGTACAAAACTTAAATCCTTAATGAAGAATGTTAAGCCAATACAACTTTATTCATCAAGCCAACTCTAAGGTATTCATTATACAAGAGACCATGGAACAGAATCATTAGTTTTTTTTTTTGAACGGCTAAACTTGCATAACATGGGGATTGAACCCATACCTTATCTAACTCACCAACACCATTGAATTATTCCCAATGGATAACAGAATCATTAGTTGATAAGAGTATTTGAGTAATGTATTGTTAGCATCGTTGCCCATCCCACTAATTTTGGCTAAACTTCACACTTGTTTCTCTACCCAAGAAATGAATTGAGAATTACATAAAAGCTGATTTTGTAAATCTAAACCCGCCCACGTCAACTTTGTTTGCAAGATGCGTCACATAGTTGACAAAATGCGTCACGTGAATCTAGAACCGGAAATACCAATGTCTTTTCAATAATTTTCACTTATTTTTTTTATTTTTGTACGCAATTTTACCAACTCAATGAATATATGCACTTGCCCCCAAACAAACAATCTAGTCAGGGGTAACCAAACAACCTGTCAAATTTAACTCTTCGTAAAAATTTTTTTGAATGGCAATACTTGCTTCTGCTCTACTCTATGCATCAATAATTCTAAATAACTTTTGCCCAGTATTAAACCTGAGACCTTTCCTTTAAGAGGTATATGCATGCCAAACTCTCTTAGTTTATTAAGTTTTAGTTGTCATCAGTGTTGTAAAAGTCGCTAGGCGGTCCCTAGTCGGCCGACTGGGGAGTTGGGAGTAATCGGAGTACTCGGAGAGTACTCGGGGAGTACGCGGACATGGTAAATATAAAGAAAATTAATTGTTATATATTATTTATGTGTTAAAATAAGCATAATTCATGTCAACTGAGTATAATTTAAAATGAAACATGTTTAAAGTTCAAATATTCTGAATACAAGTCCGACTAGTCTGAGTACAAGGCCGAGTAGTCCGAGTACAAGGCCGAGTAGGCCGATTTTGACCGAGTTTGACCGATTAAAAGTCAACAAACCACGTTGACTGCCTAGACCGACTAGGCCGACTACGTCCGACTAGGCGCCGACTAGGCACCGAGTACTCCCGAGTAATCCCGAGGCCGACTAATTGAGACCGCCTAGGAGGAAGTCGCATCGGAGGGGGTCCGAGGACCGAGTACTCGCCGAGTACTCGGCTGAGTAATCCGACTTTTACAACACTGGTTGTCATATTAACTTTATTTATTACACATGTCAATCTATTCAACATGTTTAATTAAACAAGTTAACTCATTTAATTTATTTATCACCCTTCAACTTGTTTATCATGTTTACATATTGCTTATAGCTCATTCACAACCACTCAGACGTGTCAATCCATTTCCCTCTTATCAGATGATTGTTTTATATGGATCGTTTTCATGTTACATGAATATAAGTGTAGGTTACAGTTGACGTCGTTGACACGAATAAATATGACTTGTGTTTGCCCGATACACCCGGTTGAACCATCCGATACACCCGGTTAAACCGATTTTGAGCCAAATCTGATACGGTATAAAAACCATATTTTAAAACATTGGGAAACACTGTTTATCCCTTATAATTTTTTTAATATTTTTATAGGTGGTTGTGAATAGAGGAGAGAGAAAAAGTAATGATAAAGGTATAAGAAATATTATTTAATTGAAAAGAATAGAGAAAATTAGTAATTTTTAGTGTAGTTATATGAATATAGATAAGGGATCCAATGTGAATTTGAAAACCCGAATCAAGTTTGAGTATCTTAATTTCAGTTCGAATTTGGGTTGATTCGAATAAAATGAATTATTTGAGTCGAATTAGTTAGAAAAAACACAATTTTAAATTGGATTTGAAATCAAATCCTGAATTTGGTTTGGATGCTAATTACTTAGTTAAGAAATTAAAAACCTAATTCAAATTCGTAATTTGATTTTTTTTTAAAGTCTATTTTAGAGTCATTGTAACTCACATTATTTAAAAGTTGAAATTTACCAATTTTATAACTAATCTAAACCCTTTCAAGCACATGAAGATTTCGGGTCTGTTTGGTATGCGTAGTGGAGGGTAATGGTGGTCGTGGGTGGCGGTGGTGCATGATTGGTCGTGATGAAAGGTGAAAGATGAAATGGGATGAAAAAAAGGGAGAATGATGGAATAAATTTGGGGTGTTTAGAGGGAATGAGAATCTTTGTTTAGAGGTAAACCGACGGTTTGAACCAGGATCAACCGAAAATTAGATGTAAAAACTCAGGCCGGTTCATGAGTTAAATATGATTAAGTCCGGTCACGAACCCCATGAATTGTGAATTTGTGAATAACAGTGAGATATTTTGGGGGTTTATGTGAATTAGGGTTTATAATGGTGAGTTTAGAATTATAGCCGTTGTAAATTGTATAATATTTGTTACGGCATGTGTAAGATTGGGCCATGCCCAAATCAAGGGTTTAAATTCGATGGATTTTGTTAATAAAAGCCGGTTTAAACACGATTAGGCGATTTAAAGATTTCAATATCTTCATCTTCATTAATTTAACATTTTAAATGTGTAGATTATTTATTAAATTTAAGGATAAATTATAGGGTGTTTGAGCATTCACAATAAAACTCTTATATTAATGTAAGAGACAATTATATTTATAAGGAATGGTTGTGAGTAGTTTTTAGTGGTTGTGAGTAGAGAGAGAAAATATATGAGAATGGTACTGTTCATCTCTAAATATATGCGAAACACCAGTGTTTTAAAAACCGGTTCAAACCGGCCGGTTGTATCGATTGAACCGTCTGGTAGAACCGCCCGGTACACCCGGTTGAACCACCAGATACACCAGGTTAAACCGTTTTTGAGCCAAATCTGATACGGTATAAAAACCGATTTTAAAACATTGGGAAACACTGTTTATCCCTTAAATTTTTTTTTGATATTTTTATAGGTGGTTGTGAATAGAGTAGAGAGAAAAACAATGATAAAGGTATAAAAATATTATTTAATTGAAAAGAAGAAAGAAAAATAGTAATTTTTAGTTTAGTTATATGGATATAGTTAAGGGATCCAATGTGAATTTGAAAACCCGAATCAAGTTTGAGTATCTTAATTTCAGTTCGAATTTGGGTTGATTCGAATAAAATGAATTATTCGAGTCGAATTAGTTAGAAAAAAACACAATTTTAAATTGGATTTGAAATCAAATCCTGAATTCGGTTTGGATGCAAACTTAGTTAAGAAATAAAAAACTGAATCGAAATTTGATTTTTTTGAAAGTCTGTTTTAGAGTCATTGTAATTCACATTATTTAAAAGTTAAAAATTACCAATTTTATAAATAATCTAAACCCTTTCAAGCACATGAAGATTTATTGTTATGCGTAGTGGAGGGTAATGGTGGTCGTGGGTGGCGGTGGTGCATGATTGGTAATGATGAAAGGTGAAAGATGAAATGGGATGAAAAAAAAAACAAGGGAGAATGATGGAATAAATTTGGGGTGTTTAGAGGGAATCATAATCTTTGTTTAGAGGTAAACCGATGGTTTGAACCTGGATCAACCGAAAACTGGATGTAAAAAGTTAGGCCGGCCATGAGTTAAATATGATCCAGTCCGGTCACGAACCCTATGAATAGCGAATTTGTGAATGAAAGTGAGATATTTTCGGGGTTTATGTGAATTAGGGTTTATAATGGTGAGTTTAGAATTATAGCCGTTGTAAATTGTAAAATGTTTGTTACGACGTGTGTAAAATTGGGCCAGGCCCAAATCAAGGGTTTAAATTCGATGGATTTTATTAATAAAAGTTGGTTTAAAGACGATTAGACGATTTAAAGATTTCAATATCTTTATCTTCATTAATTTAACAATTTAAATGTGTAGATTCTTTATTAAATTTAAGGATAAATTATAGGGATGTAATTTAAATAGTTATTTTTAGCTAAGTTTAGGAAGTAATTTATTAAATAAAAGGGAAAGATGCAGTTGACAAAATTAAGCATTAAATGTCACTAACAAAAAAAACCAAAAAATAAGCTAAAATAAAGAATTTGGAGACGCTAGGATTAGAACACGTGTCTCCTTGTTGTTTAAGCAAGACAGTAAGCACTAATACAAGAGCTCATTTTTGTTATCTCTCGATTTAGTGCATATATATTCCATCTCATACAACGTAAATTCTATACAAAATTACAAAGATTTGGGCCCTCGGAGGGTTTGGGCCTTGTGTCGTCGCCCACCCTGCACCCTCTACGAGTCGGCCCTGGAAGTATCGATAGTTTTACTGTAAGATCATGTTTGAGCGGTTTCGGTTAGTATAGTTAACCGTTTGATTTTTATATAGTTACTGTAACACCTTGGGAATCTGTATCGAATCAAATGGCAACATGTGTCCAATCAACTCTCAAATATGCCAAGTTATTTGGACGAGAGGGAACAAATATGTAAAACAATGGAAGATTAGATGTGGAGGGATTAAATATGTCAATATGCCAATATTTGGTCTCTGAGTGACCCTTACGGACCGTAAGGAAAATATTTCATTATACCTGGAAGTCCCTTACGGACCGTAAGCAGTTTAAATCTGTGGGCCTGAAGGGTTCTTACGGACCGTAAGCTGCCACCCCTTACGGTTCGTAAGGGGTGCAGCTGGCAGTTTTGGAAGTCTACCACGGCAGCCTGCATGTTATGCCATGTATGTCGTGATTTGACACTCCTTCCCTGCTTCTTACAACTCATGGGACACTAATCAACATTAGGAGAGCCCTGATAACACTTGGCATGATCATAGTGATCTTGTTCAAGAATAAATAGCACACCAAGTTCACCATTTTTCCTTGCACCTTAACATTTCTCATTCTTTATCACTCTTGGAGATTGCTTCTAATCTATAAAGGCCTCCTACTAAGTTCATATTCCTCATAGAACACTTGTAAGTGTTCTTTCATAACTCTTTTCTTTTGTAGGCTAAGATATTAGCCGAAAGTGAAGCAAATTGACTTTTGCTTTGACTTTCGGTTATGACCATTACGGTCAAGCCAATGTTCGAATCGAACATGGCTACGTGATCGTATTAAGGTAGGTGATAATCCCCTATGAGGACACCTCCTGAAGATCACGTTAAGTTGGTCAAACGGGTCAAAGTTATATTAAAATAAAAGTTAAAACACAGTTTTTTTCCAGAAATTAAGTTAAATGAACTTCTAAATATCTAAACACATATTTTTGACATTATATCAATTGGTATAACATATTAGAACATGTTAGATCATGTTCAACCCGTCATTTCCTGCTTATAATCCGGTTTGCAACCGAAAGTCAAGCAGTTTGACTTCTATTTTGACTTTCGATTCTGACCCGTTTTAGCTTAGTTAGCTACTGATTTGAAGTTATATTATGATCACATTAATGTATGGAATAACCCTCTGAGGTTATACCATTTGATCATAATCAGTTGTCAAGTTTTATGCAAGTTCTTCTATTATGCTAAATATTGACTAAAATGCCCTTTTGAGCATAAAATGGTTTTTAACCATAATCTTCCTAATATAATAAAGCAAGTTATAAAATCCTATGTGTCATCACCACAAACACCCCCTTATCTCTCTCCTACTTGTCAATCTCTTCCCTCTTCTAATCCTATGTGTCATTTTCTGGTTTTTTTGTTTTTTTTAAACCTAATTAACAAAGTCAAAGATGAGAACAGGCTTGCCGACAAAAAGTCTGAATTTTGACCAGCTCTGTAACTCATCACCTGAGTTTGCAAATGAAACCAAATCTCATTTCAAATTTCAAATTCATCTTTCTCTTTCTTCATTCTCCTTCCTGGATCTGCTCTCTTTCCAATTCACACACCTCCGGGATGAAAGTGTCGAAGATCAATTGGATGATGATTGCCAATTTCAGGAAGATGAAGACATCGCTCTCACCATCCCACTTCGCGTTCGTAATCACTCACCCCATCACCAGAATTTTTTCTTTTCTCTCTGATTTTTTTCCGATCCATCACCAAAACCCTTTCTTTCTCTAAAAATTTGTTCCGATCTCATCTGTTTCTATCTTCAGTGTCGATTATTGTTGGTGGTAGTGATGGTGGTTTATGGTCTCTGGTCCTCGGTGTTAGGAACGACGGCTAGGGTTTTCAAGGGAGATGTCAACGCCGTTTGTTCCAATTAGGGTTCCGACGATCGACAACTTGAGGGGTGCTCAGATGACAGAGATGGTGGTTGGAGCTATAGCCGTGATTCCTATCAGCTAGGGTTTCCGGCGAAGAAGGTAAGGACCAATCACTCTCTTGCCCTAATAGTTAAGCGAGGTCAAAATCCAATTTTACTTTGTGAATTGATTTGGCATACTAGTTTTAGCTTCTTTGATTGAATTAGTTTTTTCATATGTTCCCGTTTAGAGAATGAGTCGAGGTTATTTTGGTTTTGGTTTCACTGTGTGCTAAAGTTTTGGAGCATCTGTAAATGCTTAGTTACTTGAAATTGAGAATATCGAAAAGGTTGGTAATTTATCCTCTACCGCGGTTATTATTATCTTATCAATGTCTGGTAGAAAGTTTGATAGTTACGGTATGCTTCTATGCAGCTTAACTCTTCCTTGAATATGCTTCTCCGTGTAGTTTTATTGGAAAAGAAATCAGATGAGATTCCATGGTAAGTGTTATCATGTGCTTAGCAAGTTTGTGTCACTACAGAAACTGAATTTAATGGGTGTTTGGGATTGCTTATTATAAATGCTTATTGCTTTTTGAAATAAGCAAATAAGCGATTTCAAACTGTTTATACATAACAACTTATTGCAATCCCAATCACTTTAATAAGGCTTTACATGTAATAGCGATATCAATTTCCGTATATTTCCAGATTTTTAGATTTCCATTTAGCCAAATAACTAAATCGAAAAGCAAACAATAGCCTTCTCTATTTATCATTTTGGATTAGGTATGTAATATGTGGTAATTCGATTAATTGGGTAATCAATTTGTGAGAATGTAATTGAATTCTCTTGAAAGAGAATCTTTAAAACCAAGCTTTTGATAAAGTTTGGGCATAACAATTAGCTTTTTAGATTTATGTTCATTGAACTTTTTTTTATTTGAATACAATCTGATTAACTTGTGATATCTGGATACAAGTTTAGCTTTTTTAAGCTTTTTAAAATTTGTTGCAACTTTTAGAGATATTTACAGTAGCATGTCTACTCTTGAATGTGAACATTTTGCGGTTATATTTATTTTTAATTTTTGCTGATTTGGTGATGGCTTGATTTTTTTTCTTTTGTGAAGCTATGCTATTAAGAAGAAGGATGAGATTGAGAGGGTTGCCAAGGCCAATCGTTAAGAAGAAGATTTGGCGTCAAGGTACTCGGTTTTGGTTGTTTTGTTTTGGTGTTTTTATGAAAAGTAGTTAATTATCAAACCTTTTGGAAGTTCTGTTATGGATTTGGTTTTTTATGGAAAATAATTATATCGGCTAGGAAGTTCAAGGGGAAAAAGGTTGTTTTCTTGAAGCAGCTTACATATGAGTTGTTACAGCAATAGATCACTGGTAATAATTCTCTGACATATTTTCATTCATAATGATTCAATTTTTTTAGGGTTTTTATTGTGAAGTGGTTTTGATGATGAGGATATCAGACAGCCGAAGCCATGGGAGACGGACAATTTGAAATCGATTTCAATCCTTGCTAATCTACTGAATATCATGGAGGTTTTTTATTTATTTCTTTTACTATTTCAATCGAAACAATGTTCTATAGATTGATGAAAATTGAAGACACAGATATTTATGGTCTCTTAAATATTTTCATATGTAATACTTATCTTGATCGCTGTATCTTATTGAATAGAAGTTGTGCCTTTCAATGAAAATAAATCTTTATTTGAAATTTTGAATCTTTCTCTTGGTGTAGCTTGATGCATATCAACCTACTGTGCTCAGGTTTTATTCAAATCAATAGTAACATAGAAACGGGTACAAGCATATCCTTTGTATATCCACTTAGGAATTCACATTATGATATCAGTATTCTTCTTTGGAAGGTGTTTTCCAAATTCAATTTATTTATATTTTTGTGTGCTTAATTAGGCATTAATTTTTTTATTTGCTCAAGATAAGCACTAACTGGGATTATATGCATAATCTAGCTCTGTTGATTGCATTATTCAAAGTTCTGTAACTGCTTTATAGTCGCTCTTCAAGAAAAGTGACAGTCTTTATATTATATGTTTTTTTAATGCTCATCAAGAAAAGTGACAATCTTTGTATTATATGTTTTTATTGAATAATGTTAATGCTAAATACAATTAGTTATTGGATTAGTGGTAGTTCTTGAACTTTGCAGAATTATACATTAAAAATACTGAGAATTTGGGCGTTTTTGGGTTTGCCACCAACCTATGTAATCCCATGTTTGTATATCAATTGAAAACATAAGTAATGTGGATTGATAATTTTCATCAGTATTTTCCTTATGGTTATGCTGACCTCAGTCGCAGATCTTGGATACAATTAAAGACAAAAAAATTAAAGACAAAATGGGAACCACCCAAATCGAGAAGACGGAGCAGGAGCTTCGTAAGGAGATCGAAGAGCTTCACCGTCAACAATGGGAGGTATACATAAAAGATCCCATATGGGTATTACTTCAATTTTACATATATGCACACCAAGTGTTTGATTAATTGCTTCATCCACAGATAGAACGGCTTTGAGACCCTCGAGGGATCCGTCGGGGAGGTGCTACCGGGTCCGGTCCTCATAATTTCACCGCCACTGGTCGACCCTGTCAACGTGGTTTTGTTAGACCTGTAAGGCTATAACTTCTTCATATGCATTGTGTGTTAATCTTTAGAGTGGTTGTCTGTTTGTTTATGGGGCAATTGGGTGTTTCGTGTAGGTGGATAGGAACGAAGAAGACCAACCCACCCCCAAACGGCGGCTTTCGTCGACTGTTGTGAAGGTTAGGGAGATATAAATGACGTGGTTAATTTGTTTGAATAATTGAATGCCTGTTTTGGGGATTTAAAAGTTTTTGATTTGTGATGTTTGTGGGTTGGGAAAATTGAAGAGGGGGAAATTGTTGAGGATGATGCGGGCGCTTTGAAGGTTGATGGTGGGAACAAAGATTCGGCTGCAGATGCGACTGGATGGGGTGGCAATGCTGATAACCAGAACAATAGAAAGACTTCAAATTGGTCTAGGAGGGATGGTGTTCATAGATCTTCCAAGATGGTACATTTTTTTTAATATTTGTGGGGTGGATTGTTGGTTCAAGTTCCATGTTGTAATCTTGGTTATGATGTGTTTTGACCCCAAAAGCTGATGCGCGCACATTATGTGGGATGGTGTTATAAAAAATTCAGACCCATTACAATCGATGGTCTAATTTGTTTAAATAGTGTTTAACTGCATAAGGCGCTGCGTCACGCATCAGCTACATCACATGTGCATCATGTGATGCACGCATTAACTGAAGCAATGGGATTTCAGTTTGTTACTTGTATTTATTCATTGTTGTGGGTTGATTAGGAATCTGAAGTTCCTCCATCTGAGAACGTTCCTAGAGTAATACCAAAAGATGAGGATCCTAGCTTGATTAATAGGAATAAAAGAATGTTGGGACAACTTCTTGGAACTCTTGAGGTAAGACTGATCTCACCCTCTTGTGCATATTATATATTTGAATCGTGTTTGTCTCTTATTAATTATATGATAGTATCTGGTTTTTTTTTACATCTAGCTGTATTATACGTGTTCTTTGAGTAACCATCTCACTAAAAGTAGTTCTCTCTTAATCTCTTTTCTACTGCACTTGGCTTCTTATACAAAGTCACTTGATAGGGTTCAAAACTCAAAAGAGTAGACACCCCACAATGCTTTTTTGTATAATGCTGGTTCATGAATCCAATCGTGTTTCAGTTGTTTTTCTATATTTTGTACAACATTGCGGATATGCTGAATCATAAATCTTAAAAAGTTCGGATTCGGAATATAGAAGTTTGAATACATGGTCTGCTTAGGACTTGAGATAGGTTGTAAATGTTCTTATTCAAATGTCACATGGTATTTGTGTATATAGATATTAAGGTAAGTTAGTTATGCCTTTATGACGTTACGTCCTATTGTATTAACAATTAACATGTTAACAACTTTTACATGTAAATTTTTAGAAATTTAGGAAAGAAGATGTGAAACTCTCTGGCTCCGAGGCATAGGAGATCTGGTTCTCTGAAAAAAGTAAGTTTATTTCTCTTTAGTTTCTAGCATTTTGTTCCAAGATAATTATCTTAATTTGATCACTTGCTGTAACAACTCAGATGTATGCTTCGTTATGGATTTGGTTTTTTTATGGAAAAGAATTCTTTGAAAAAAGTAAGTTTCTTTCTCTCTTTAGTTTCTTTCATGTCTGAGATCTTGTTAGTAATTTCATATAATTTTTTTTTTCAATTTAAGTTGCTAAATCATTATGTTATGATTAATATGTGGAGTTGGCATATGGTGAAACCAAGTTAGACCAAGTTCTAAGTGACAACCATTCCTTTATTTTCACTTCATAAGGGATCGGGACCAGAATCAGCCAATCGGGTTGGCTGGGGTTTGATCGATGGTTCACATCCATCTATCACTAATAAACATGCGAGTTTGGGAAGAGTCGATGATGAGACATGTTGCAGCTATCGGTGAAACTTATGCCCAAACTGCTCTTGAAGGTTTTTCATGGAACATCTGGCTAAGTCCATATTTAGCTAGCACATCTACTTCGAACAACCCTTCTACAAGTGATATAAGACATCAAGGGCATGCTGGTGGTTCAGTAACTTGTCAAATTTACTTACAATGGCTGAAATGGGTCATGAAGTTCTTCCCCATGTTCCGGATGAATTAATATTGTGGGCATCATTTTTTCTCACATAATCAACTTTTGTGTTTATTTTTGTATATTGTAAGTTTCATTCCGGATGAAAGCTGCTTGTACTACTCGAGAACGGTTCATGTGAATGAGGTACTACTCGAGAACATAAATGTTACGAGTATTTCTCACAACATGCAATATTACCAAGTAATTGCAATGGTTATTTTGCTATGGTAGGTTTATAGTCACTAAATCCCATATATTAACATTTGGGAAAATATATGAAGTTTCATAATCAGGTTTATTGTTATATTGATTTGGAAAATTGGTCTGTAATAATCCCACCTGGACCTTATTGGCCATTAATAATCCCACCTCAGAATATTTCCCCCACCAGTCCCACATTTCACCTATTTTTCCTACAATGTTCCCCCGTTAAAAAAACTTAACGGAGTTAAGCTTTTTTTCCAAATTACAAACATGTTTTTTTAGGGCTTTTGATTAAAACGACGATACGAGTCCATTGATATAAAACTTGCCTCGAAACGGTGCTCCAAACGATGAAAACGACGCTTCAATTCGGGTGTTTAAAGTTCCAATTAACCAAAATCAAGTCACTTGGAGCACCATTTCGAAGTAAGTTTTACATCAATGGACTCGTATAATCGTTCTGATCAAAAGCCCTAAAAAAATTGTTTGTAATTTGGAAAAAAGCTTAACTCCGTTAAGTTTTTTTTAACGGGTGACCATTGTAGGAAAAATAGGTGAAAGGTGGGACTGGTGGGGGGAATATTCTGAGGTGGGATTATTAATGGCCAATAAGGTTTAGGTGGGATTATTACAGGCCAATTTCCCTATTGATTTTAGGCCTAAGTTGAAACATATACAAAATCATATTTAATAAGATGTTATAACACCCCGAAAATATAAACTTTTATATTAAAATTTAATGTCGGTTATAAACAAGATAAAGTAACTAGGAATAAATAACCTAGTTAATTCACAAGTCTTGTAGTAATAAGGAAATTTGATTAAAAACACACTATATGCAAACTTGGGTAAGTAGAGGGACCAAATGTGATAAACTAGAAAACTAGTTTTAATTAAATAAAACATTAACACCAAAACACACACTCTAAGTGTGTGTTCTGGTCGAAATTTCTAGAGGAGCCGGGAGCTCTCATGTTCAAAACCCCAACAAGCTAAAATTCAAGCAATTGAAGGGCAAATCACACCCAAATTGAAATCCAAACACGAATTAGTGATCACCTCAGTGAAGTGATCATAAGATATGTCAAATTTCACTATTTTGTTCCATCTTAAATTCTTGATGAACACTTGAAATTCAAAATTTGAGCTTAAATGATGGATATTTGGGTGAAAATAGGATGAATGCATGATTAGAAACAAACCCTAGTTAATAAACTAATGAATTTGTGTTCATGTTGGTAAAACTCATAATCACTACTTAGGTGTTTAATGGGTTTTTTAAGAATAATGAGGAACACCAGAGTTATGATCTTGAATTGGGTGTTAATAAGACCTTATGAAGTTAATCTTGGTATTGAAGTATAAATTAGACATTGAATTGTCAAAAGATGTTGAAATTGACAAGATAACTAGTCATGGAACTTGATTGTTTATTTTATAAAATTATGCTCATTAGGTGTTTGATATAATGCCTAAAAGAAAACAAAATGTTAAAAATTCAGACAAAAACGCATATTAGAATGCTATGGCGAGTTATGCGTTATGTGACATGATTAGAGTTCTAAACAGATTATTGATTGAACTCTATAGGCAAAAAGATCGAATCTTCGAGCGGACAAGCTGGAGTGGATACGCGCTTGAAGGGAACGCTCTAAAGGTATGTAACTACGGTTTCGTTACGTTATGCTTTTATTATGTATTTTGTTAGTAGGCTTTGAATTTAGCATAATATATGAACTTGGTATTTAGTTGAAGTGACGAAGTTCACTAGACAAACAAACAGGTCAAATATTGGTTATAATAAGTTTGATATGTTGTAAAATGGTGGTTTCCATTAGACAACCAAACGGGTCAAACAATGGTTGAATTTGTATGGTTGAAGTGACTTGATAGTCACTCGTTGAATGTGAATCATAAAAGCGTAAGCCGTAGAACGGACACGCCAAAAGCTTAACTTTTCTTAAAAGAACACATGATATTAGGTCAAAGGATTTGGATCATAATTTGTTGATATAGTAATCATGTCCATGATTGAATTTGTTTTTAACAAGTGCGATATATTGTGTGCGTAAATCTTGGAAATGGTAGTTGTTATGGGTGGTTTTCTGCTCATATATCCTGAATAATATTCTGACTTTATTACTTTAAATTGCGATCAGGATACCGGATCAGGATATTGGTAGCATCCTGATGCAGTATCCTGGTAATGGCTCATTATTCACGTGTAGATTAGTAAGGAAAGCTTATAACGTTCGAGTGGACCTGTTCTCCCAAAGACTTGGACTAATCAGTTAAAAATGGGACGTTGAAGCCGGAAGAAGTGGACTACAACGTTCACAAAGGGAATATTCGCCGTATCCCCGTTTTATAGGCTAGTTTGTTATTTTCTCTTGCTATATATAGGATTGATCGGATCAGATAGGGGACACACATTTTTTTGCACACTCTCACTCTCTACTAGCTACAATCACTCACAAACACTGACACTTGTATTCGATACTCATTGTAACACTTAGTTGATCCGTATCACATCCTGCACTGTATCCTGTTATTTGAAGCAATAAGAAGAACAAGACAGCTGCAATTGTCAGCTCCCGAGATTTTGTGCTGGCGATCTAGATTGATCAAGGGCTTTCCTTGTACATCCCGTGTTACCCTTTACCTTTTTTGCTCATTGTTTGATTGTAGATATAGCTCGATATCCTGAGCTATATCCTGAAAACTGTTTTTTGTTAACAACTTAACCAGCATATTTTTCACGAATACTTCTAGCACAATACCTCACTAAACTAATTTGATCACTTAATTACTTAGGTAATTTTTGACCAAAACAATTTGGCGCCCACCGTGGGGCAAGTGGTGCTATTTATACTAAAAGCTTTCGTAAATCGTTACTTGGTTTTCTGTTTTCGAAACTTTTTGCCACACTATTTTCAATGGCCTCAAAATCAAACATGAGCTCTTCCACCGTGTCCGCTACAACCTCTGCAACAATTGGTTCGGTGCTTCCACCACCTCCAAGGACGCAATCCTCTTCTCAGCCTTAGGCTCCTCCAAGAAGGGCTGAAACTCATGTAGCCCGAGATATTATCCCCACTCAGAATGTTTAAGGATCTGTTGTCTCAGGGGGAACTCCTATTTTGGCTTCTAATGATGAAATTCTAACTTTGTTTGGTAGTATACAGGATCAGATGAAGCAGCAACAGGAAACAAACCAAATGCTGATAAGAGAGATACAACTCCTGAAGTCCAGCTCAAGTAGGCCTGCCGAGGATACTGTCAATCCCTTGCAGCCCAGAGCTTTGAACTTCAGTTCGGCAGTATACACCGAGGATAACCGGGGCAATATTGTGCCTAGCCATTCCCAGAATCATACTCCTGGGATACCCTCTTCGGTTAGGGTGTCAACTGTGAGAAGTTCAGGATATGCTTCAGGATATGGCCAGAATCCTCATACTGGTAACGTGTCTAATAATACTAATACTCTTGTTACTAATGGTCTTGGATCTTTGCAGGATGCAGGTATAACATCAGCATTCTCTAGGGAGATTCAGAAATTAAAGGACATGATATCCAGTGTACCCGGGGTAGTCCAACCAATTCCGAAAGTGTCCCAGGATAGCTACATGATATCCCGGTTTGCATATCCTATTTGTGATGCTGAAATCTCAAAAAGATTTCAAACCCCCAACATGAAGCTCTATGACGGAACTACGGATCCTGAAGAGCATATTGCTCAATATAGGGAAAGGATGGAAATTAACCCCATCCCTCCGGATATCAAGGAAGCATGCCTCTGCAAGGGTTTTGGCTCCACTCTGACAGGATCAGCCTTAAAATGGCTTTTAAACGTTCCACCTCATTCAATTATATCATTTTCTCACTTAGTTAATTTATTTAACAGTCAATTTTCTTGTAGTCAAAGTTTTGAGAAACTAACCAGTGATCTCTACAGGATAACTCAAGGGCCTCAGGAATCCTTAAGGGATTACGTGAACAAGTTCAGTAGGGAATCTCTGGATATCCCACATCTTGATGTTGCAACAGCTGTGCAGGCATTCAAAATGGGGTTGCAAAAGGATTCCCCATTTTATCAGGATCTTGTAATGAATCCTTGCAGGAACCTGGATGAGGCTCGAAACAGGGCCTTGAGATACATTCGGCTGGAAGATGATAAAAAGATGCAAGAAAGGATGAATTCATCCTCAACTTATGAATCAACTAACAGGAAGTCAGAATCCTCATACAAACCATATCGCTCTAAGCCATACGGCAGGAATGACAGCAAGAAAGTGAATGCTGTCGAAAACGAGGATCCTGAGGAGTATCCTGAGTTGTCAGAATATTGTTTTTCTATTAATATACCTGAACTAATGTATGCTATGCAGGGTTTAGGAGACAAAGCGAGGTGGCCTAGGAAGAACCAACAAAAAGCTGATTGGAAGGATAAATCCAAGTGGTGTGCCTTCCATGAGGATTTTGGACATGTTACGGAAGATTGCATTGCTCTGAAGAAGGAAATAAGCTATCTCCTGAGCAAAGGATATCTGAAGGATCTTCTGGGAAGAAAGAAGAATAAGGGTCATGATACTGAGAAGGATCCTGAACGAGCAGCATCAACTCCTGCAGATGCCAAAATAATTAACTTTATTTCAGGAGGATCCGACATTTGTGGAACCTCTTATTCTGCAGCAAAAAGGCATGAAAAGGAGGCTAAGGCAGAAAGGGGAGATAAGCCGACCAGGATGACAACCCTCACAACCGATAAAGTGATAACGTTTGACAGTGATGACAGGGATACTGCCTAGGATCCCCATCATGATGGTTTGGTAATAACTTTATATGTTGCTAATCACTTTGTACGCAGGATACTGATGGATAATGGCAGCTCTGTTAACATTATTCAGCTAGAAACGTTGAAAAGGATGAATGTTTCACCGATGGACATCACTTCAAAATCCACTGTACTTGTCGGGTTCAGTGGAGAGGCCAAGAATACTGTGGGAGAAATAAAGTTTCCAGTATATGTTGAAGGAGTCAACTCAATGCAACGCTTCTGTGTCATGGACTCCTTATCCTGCTACAATATTATATTGGGTAGGCCATGGATCCATGATATGAAAGTTGTGCCATCAACTTATCATCAGTGCATCAAGATTCCTACCCCTTGGGGGGTTGTCAAGGTGGAAAGTGATCAACAAGAAGCGAAGGAATGTTATTCTTCCTATATGAAATCCTCGGCGAAGCCCAAAGCAGGATAGCAATTAAAGATGCGAGCCCAGGATATCGTGGAGGATTCGAAGCAGGATGTTAGGAAAATTATCCCGGATCAGGATAATCCAGATATCTCGGTGCTCGTAGGAACCAATATCCCTAAGGATATTGAAAATCAATTGACTAACTTTTTGAAATGCAGGATGTCAACATTCGCATGGAAACATGAGGATATGACAGGGATTTCCAAGGATATTATAACTCACAAGCTCGGAATTGATAGGTCTTTCAAGCCTGTTCAGCAAAAACGAAGGAAGTTTGCTCCTGAACGGAACACAATAATCCAGGAAGAGGTTGAAAGATTATTGAAGAGCAAGATGATTAAGGAAGTCAAGTTTCCCAAATGGCTAGCAAATGTAGTTGTGGTTCAAAAGAAAAATGGGAAATGGAGAGTTTGTGTAGATTACACAGACTTGAACAAAGCATGTCCTAAAGACCCATTCCCTCTGCCACATATAGACTCGATGGTGGATGCAACCGCCGGTCATGAGATGTTAACCTTCATGGATGCATCCTCAGGATTCCAGCAGATTCAAATGGAACCTTCAGACCAGGAGGATACCACTTTCATGACACCGACAGGTATTTATTGTTATACTGCTATGCCTTTTGGTCTGAAAAATGCAGGTGCAACATATCAAAGACTGGTGAACATGATGTTTAAAGACAAACTAGGGAACACCATGGAGGTGTACATCGATGATATGGTGGTGAAATCCAATAAGGCTGAGGATCATCTCCGGGATATAGAAGGAGCATTTGATATCCTGGACCAATACAATATGAAGCTGAATCCTGCCAAATGCCATTTCGGAGTGGGGGCAGGAAAGTTTTTGGGATACATGGTGACTAAAAAGGGGATCGAAGCAAGCACGAAACAGATCAAAGCTATCCTGGATATCAAGTCACCTTCAAACATGAAAGATGTGCAAAGATTAACAGGACGAGTAGCGGCATTAAACAGGTTTATCTCGAGATCCTCGAAAAAATGCAAGGAATTCTACGATATCCTGAAGAAGAATAAGAAATTCGAATGGGGAGAGAAGCATGAAGCGGCCTTGCAGGAATTGAAGCAGTATCTTTCAACTACACCTCTATTGATGAAGCCCGAGGATGGTGAACCATTATTCCTGTACCTTGCAATATCAGGGAATACAGTAAGTGCTGTTCTGGTAAAGGATCACGAAGGTCAGCAATATCTTGTCTATTATGTTAGCAAAAGTTTATTAGATGCTGAAACTAGATATTCTCATTTAATAAATTGATATTGGCCCTAGTTATGGCATCGACAAAGCTTAGACATTATTTTGAGACACATAGGATTCATGTTAAAACTAATTATCCTGTTAAAAATGTGCTTAGGAAGCCTGAGATGTCGGGTAGAATGGCTAAGTGGTCAGTAAAGTTAAGTGCCTATGATCTAGTATATGAACCTAGAAATGCTATAAAGTCTCAGGCTCTAGCAGACTTGGTGGCTGATTTCAGTAGTGATATTCAAAATGAAGTAGACCTAGAAGTACAACAGCTAGGAGAAAACTTAGAATCCTGGACATTATATACTGATGGTGCATCTAATGTGAGAGGTGTAGGATTGGGTATACTACTAAAATAGCCACAGGGGGACATATTACCCTAGGCTATTAGGTGTGAATTTCCTGCCACTAATAATGAACCAGAATATGAAGCTTTGATTGCAGGATTAGAATTGGCCAGGAATATGAATAAAAAAAGTTTGCAAGTGTTTGTTGATTCCTTGTTAATTGCTAACCATTTTAATGGATCCTATGCAGTCAAAGGTGAAAGGTTAATCGAGTATCTTGAAATTCTCAAAAAATTAGCAGGATATTTTGATGTTTTTGCACTTGAATAGGTACCAAGAGAGGATAATGCTGAAGCAGATGCCTTGGCAAACTTAGGATCTTCAGTCAGAATACCAGAGGGAACTCAGATACCAATACTACATATCCTATATCCCGCACTGGATCTTTTCAAGTCTCAGGATAAGGAAGTAGCAAGTATTCAGGATCCTGATGATGAGTATCCTGAGGAGGATCCCAAGTCCTGGACGGCTCCAATCGTGAGATATCTCAAGGAAGGACTTATTCCAAAGAATGAGAATCCTAAGGCTTTTAGGATGAAGGTATCCCGATTCACTATTATAAATAATGTTCTATATAAGAAATCTCTTGCAGGACCATACCTGAGGTGCTTGGAGGATCCCGAAACTAAGGAAGTACTTCAGGATATACATGAAGGGGATTGTGGCAACCATACTGGGGCAGGTCGTTATTCTCAAAGGTATTAAGAACAAGATACTATTGGCTGGCGATGAGGAAGGATGCTGCAGAATATGCTCGAAGATGTGATGCGTGTCAAAGGCACAACAATATACTATATCAACCTGCTGAACCACTGTATCCTATTGCTTCCCCTTGGCCATTCATGAAGTGGGAAATGGATATAGTAGGAAAGTTGCCAAAAGCTCTAGGAGGAAAAGTTTTTATGCTGGCAATGACAGATTATTTCTCCAAATGGGTTGAAGCTGAGGCGTTTGTTCAAGTCAGAGACCAAGAAGTAGTATCCTTCATCAAGAGGAATATCCTGACCAGATTTGGGATACCAGCCGAGATAGTTTGTGACAATGGCTCTCAGTTTATTAGTAAGAGGACTACTGACTTTTGTAAGAGTTGGGGAATCAAAATGATCACATCTACACCGGTACATCCTCAAGCAAATGGACAAGCAGAATCCTCGAACAAGTTAATTGTCAACAATTTGAAGAAAAGACTAGGAACCAAGAAAGGAAGATGGGCAGAAGAGTTACCCTTTGTGCTATGGGCTGATAGGACAACAGTAAAGAGTGCAACTGGGCAAACCCCATTTTCCTTAGTATTTGGAGCAGAGGCAGTAATCCCTACAGAGATGGTGATACCTACGGCAAGATCCAACCTCCAGGATCCTGAGAAGAATCCTGAAGCCCTATGCCAAGAATTGGATACTATCGATAAGACAAGGGATGCGACAAATTTGAGAATGACAGCATACCAACAGAGGATATCCAAAGCATATAACAAAAACCTAAGGACTAGAAGGTTTCGAATAGGAGATTGGGTATTAAGGAAGACTTTTCAGAATACTACTAATCCTGCTGACGGAAAATTAGCTCCAAAGTGGGAAGGACCTTATGAGATTGAATCGGAATCTGGGAAAGGAGCATACATGCTTAAGAATATGGAGGGGGATATACTACCAAGATCCTGGAATGCTATACACCTCAAAGCCTATTTCAAGTGAGTTTAGAATTTAATTTCTAACTCAGGATGGTATGAATTCTATCTCTTTTGAATATGTTTGATTTAATTTATTATTTGAACCCAATACTGACTTAAGCTTCGGAGGGGTGTTAGCTAAGCTAACACCCACCTTAGTCTAAGGTTGTTTTGCAGAATATGCTTCGGGATATAACTCTAGGATATACACTCAGGATGAACTGAAAGATTAAAGGATTGGCCCCCTCTCTCACGTTTAAGGGATCCTGATCCCTTCACAGGTTTAAAGGTATTCACCTTTCTCTCGAATTGGGTTTAAACACCCCGCCTGGATCGCAAGTTATCCAGGGATAGTTCAAGATAGCGGGACCAGTCCATGTAAAAGTGGCTGACAATTTCATTATTATTGGCTATATCCTGGATCCTGAAGGTATACGAGGATTGATCACCCTCTCTCACGAAAGGGTATTTTCATACTCTCTAAGGTTTAAAGGTTTTCACCTTTCTAAGACTTGGAGTTTATACACTCCCGCCTGTAGCGCACGAAAATTTGGGATTTTCCCCAGAATACCTAAGGGTTTATCCCCAGAATGTTAAGGATCTATCTCCAGGATATTTTAGGGTTTATCCCTTGTAATATGAAAGTTATACACAAGTGTACAATCAGTTGCAATTGATGCCCATAAAATTCCTAAGAATTCAAAGACATTATGCACAGGGGACATTCCAACTAAGGCATCGTGAAAAGCTCAAAGGATCAAGCTTGGGCCTAGTTCACTAAGTATCCCAGACTGGGGACATCTTCGGTGGAAAGGTTGCAAAAGGATTCGAGTTAAAGGATAGAGGTGTACTATATTTCTGGTATGATTTTTTCTTTTAAGCTTTATCTAAATTGTCTAAGTTTTTAAAACTATGTTTGACAAAGGTCTGGTTAGAACATTTATGGGTATCCTGATCAGGATATATTCTCAGGATATATTTTCAGGATATTTGGCTAGAATATTGCACTAAGATTAAAAAATTGAAATTGCATTCAACACATAACAAGATTTGTAAAAATGGACAATAATGAATAAGGTCATAAAAAGTAGTTAGTTTATTAACATAACAAAAGGTTGTGCTTTTGGTTTCATCTCAAACCAAGACCCATCCACCAAAAGCACAATTAGTTTTTAACCGTAACTACTTAACAGTTGAAGGTTTCATCTTGAAAACCAAAACCCATCCACCTCCAACTGTTATACTGTTCAAAATAAAGCATACTAATTGATGACCAAGGGCTTCGTCCTGAAACTCAGGATCCCTCCACCTTTGGCCATCACATTGTCTAAGTGCAGGAAAGTAAATTGTTTAACATACAAGGAAAGGAAATTGATCAACAACTACAACCATCAGAAATTAAAAAGTGGGCTCCGGCCTCGGCAACAATATCCATCATCGCCCACTTCGCTGCCTTCAAGGGGCAGCACCCTCTTCAACCATCACATCTTCACTAGCACCCGATCCAAGATCAGCTCCAGCAACACCTTCAGGATTCTTTCCAGCCTCACCACCAGCATCAATCGCCTTCTCCACTGCCTTGGAAGGCTCATCACCCGCAGACTTAGCAGGATGCTCGACAGGACTACCCCCGAGATCATTCAGTTTCGCCTCCCAAGCACTAACATTCCAGGAGGGGCATTCAAAGCCCAAAGCTTTGGCTTCATAATCCATCTTCAGCCTGGCTTGAAGGAGGGAAACTATGACGGACCCTTTGAGGCCCTCTCGGTAGGTAGTCATATCCTGCTCAAATTGAAGATGGGCGGCATCCAGCTTGGCTTGGGCATTCTCGTTAGCTTTGTTGATGGCGGTTTTAGCTTCCTGGGTCATGGCTTTGAACTTATCCTCATAGTGTCGTGACTGGACGGCGGCTATCATCCCCTGATCAGCTATGGTGGTCTCTGCTTTCTTCAGTTTCACTTCCAACATCTTGTTCAGACCACAACTTTCTTCATAAAGGCTTGTCAGGCGTTCAAGACCCTACAAACCAAAGAAACAGGTATTAACATATATAACCAGCATATGGTGCAGGATGTAGGTTAAGGATATGTACCTGGTTAAGAAAGCTGGTCATAAAGCCACTAAATTCGAGGAACCCATGGCTTTCATAGGGGAAGGTTTCAGATGACGCTGGAGAGTGGGTTTCCTTTCTTTTACGAGAGCGTGAGGCACGTGGCTTGGTAGCAGGAGAGGGCTTAGGAACGGCAGCTGCTTTAGAGCTAGGTACTGGCTTGGAGGAGGAAGTAGGTTTGCTAGGTTCCTTCTTCACCTAGACAGGAATAGGATAGCTGTCCAACTCGTCAAGATTGAAGGCTTCTGGAACTTTGGCCGGTGCTGCAAAACAGGGAGAAAATCTAAATCCTTACTTTTATCTCTTATTTTGCTAATTAAATATATGGAAAATTTTGTGTAATCCTTACTAGACATGTCGGATGATGAATATTGACTGGAACTTGGGAGGTGTGTGAAGAAGCTCCTATCACTTTCCGGTAACCGGTAGATCGCTTTGATTCTTTTTTCAGATTCTTCGGTGGGAGGGGCTACTTCTCTGAAATTCACTTCATAAAAGCCAAACAAGAGAATGTCAGTACAGGATATAGACTCAAGATACATTTGGGGATATTCCTAAAAACCCTAAACCCTACCAGTGGTTAACCACTTCACCGGGAGGCTATCACCCTCATCGATGGAATCTCGTTTGACAAAGAAGAACTTTCGTTGCCACCCGTCCTCATTTTTGGAAGCTTTGAGGATGAGGGGTTTACTGGAAGTGGAAAAGAGTAAAAATCAGCAAGAACCGTGAGATCGGAGACGATAAGCGATTGGGATATCTTCAATGCAAAGGTCAGGAATATGAAGGGCCTTGATCTGATTAAGAACGATCTACACCCTCTAAACCATAGGCATTGTTTGAGAAAAGATAAGACCGGTTTTTCAAAAAAACTGCATTATGAATTCAGGAAAGGGGTAACGAAGGCCTAGAGAAAAGGGGTATGCCGAAAAACAGATCCATTCCCTGGACGATACGTCTGATCGGACCATCCGGTCAAATGGCTTGATGATTGCCTTGTCAGGAAAAGCACCAGAGGTTCTTAACGCTGCAATGTCTACGTTATCAAAGGCACAGACCTCCTTCTTAGGATTCTTGAGAAGATTCTGTTGGATAAAGATCTCGCTCGATTCGCCGGTATGGGAATGAGTTCTGGTAGCCATTGAGAGAGAAACGGGGAAAATCACAAGAGAAAAGGAAGGGATAAATGATTACCCGGAGACTCTGTGGAAGACAATTAAATTTCAAACGAGAAGAAAGAAGATATAGTGGCCTCATAGATAGCCATCGAGTAATTATCGCATTGGAAGTTGCACAATGTCATTTCAACCGTTACTTCAATTCAATTGCCTCGATCTAAGGGACAAGGTTTAAAATATATCCGTTGGAATTGGTATACCAACATATATATTTTGGGGATAATTGTTATGGGTGGTTTTCTGCTCATATATCCTGAATAATATTCTGACTTTGTTACTTTAAATTGCGATCAGGATTCCGGATCAGGATATTGGTAGCATCCTGATGCAGTATCCTGGTAATGGCTCATTATTCACGTACAGATTAGCAAGGAAAGCTTATAACGTTCGAGTGGACCTGTTCTCCCAAAGACTCTGACTAATCAGTTAAAAAGGGGACGTTGAAGCCGGAAGAAGTGGAATACAACGTTCACAAAGGGAATATTCGCCGTATCTTGGTTTTATAGGCTAGTTTGTTATTTTCTCTTGCTATATATAGGATTGATCGGATCAGATAGGGGACACGCAATTTTTTGCACACTCTCACTCTCTACTAGCTACAATCACTCACAAATACTGACACTTGTATTCGATACTTATTGTAACACTTAGTTGATCCGTATCACATCCTGCAGTGTATCTTGTTATTTGAAGCAATAAGAAGAACAAGGCAGCTGCGATTGTCAGCTCCTGAGATTTTGTGCTGGCGATCTAGATTGATCAAGGGCTTTCCTCGTACATCCCGTGTCACCCTTTACCTTTTTTGCTCATTGTTTGATTGTAGATATAGCTCGATATCCTGAGCTATATCCTGAAAACTGTTTTTTGTTAACAACTTAACCAGCATATTTTTCACGAATACTTCTAGCACACTACCTCACTAAACTAATTTGATCACTTAATTACTTAGGTAATTTTTGACCAAAACAGTAGTGAAATGCCAATGTTGACAAGCCCGGGGAATGGGTAACTTTGTTTAGAAACCAATAAGAATGAACTATGTAAAGTTTGACATATGACCAAAAGGGTCGAATAAATAAAAAGGGGATTTATAGGCGATCAGCCTATAAACAAGATTTTTATGCGAATAATGATGGTAAATGGGTCAACATTTAAATTACGGACACATAGGAAAAAGAATTACGTAAAACGGACTTGTAGAACGAAAGATACCGGATTTTAAAGTTTGATAATTGATTAAAAACATAGCTGGGCAAATGCAGCTGACAGAACAACTGTCTGACGAATTTAACGCTCTCGCGGGCCGCGAAGAGTAAAATTTTTAATTTATTTATTTGTTTTTGAATCCTGTTTATATGCTCTCAAAACTAACTTTTAAGTTGGTTTTCATATTAGGTGATTACAGTAAACTTCCGGATGGTGATCAAGCAAATTTCAAGAACCGAACACAAGCCTTTTAAAGCTTCCGCTATGATATCATTTTGTTTAAGTTTGAAGGGGTATGGTCTCAAAAACCTTGCGCAGGTGCATAGGACCATACCACAACCTTATTCCAAAAACATCTTGAACAAGACCCTGCGCGGCCGCGCGGCGGTCCTAAACAGGGTTTGGAAGGAAACAGTTCAATAATAAAGAGGTATGGTCCCAAAACGCCTTACGCAGGCGCATAGGACCATACCATAGCTATATTCCAAGAACATCTTGAAAAATACCTTGCACGGCCGCGCAGCGGTTCTAAACGAGATTTGGAAGAGAACAAGTCTTCGATAACCATGCGCCGGAGAAGAGGAGAAACATTCAACTAACACCCTTGCGCGAGCTCATGCAAGGGTACAATTAGACTTAAAGATAAAGTCCTAACCATCTCCAATCAAGACTCGTACAAAGGAATCTTTTCTGTTACAACAGAATGGACACGTGGCAAAGGCATAACAGTTTACAGCTGTAGATCTTCTAGAAAGCCCCAAATACTCATCGTGCATGGCCATTCGGTTACAACCGAAGATGATGTGGCATAATCCTGGATATTCATCTAAATCACAATGATGGCACTAACTTGGAGAAGGATCTACTCAAAACCACTTTCCACGTGGCAACTCCCCAACCGTTGATCGAGACCCACGATCCATGTGCGAAGATTAACGGAAGGAAAATAACTAACAAACGGAAAAGCACTTTCCATTACTATCTTCGTCACACCAGTTTCCCACCAAAAACCGGCTATAAATAAGGCACTGCAGGTATGATCTGACAACTTCACTTCACTTACTCTCACTTTACTACATCTTCTTCATCGAGATCACTGTACTTATTCTCACGCCGAAGGGTGGTCACGGAGAGAACCCCCATTATCCCCGTGGCGAGTCTAACGGCTTTCTGTTTTGCAGTGATCACCGGAGAAGGAAACTAGCAGATCCCTGAATCAACAAGAGGATTAACCGTTTTTATGCAGAGACAAAACCCCTGATCTGGTTGACTCCGGTCAATTCCGATCAATGTTTCTTCATTGGCGCCCACCGATTCTTCAATTTTCATTTTCATCTTCTCGTTTGATTCATTTATCCTCTTCTGTTTTCAATGGCAGAAGCTCCAATAAATTACCCACCAAGTCCTTGATCTGAGAACAGAGACGCTCCGTTTCATGCATCTCATGTCGACGGAATCGTGGGGAAACCGTTTAATAACAATGACATTAATCACGAGGTGCACAATCCTGTTACCTCAGAACCCAGAACTCGTAGTTCAGATCTACTTCCGGAGGAAACTCCAACTTATTGGTTTGTTAAATTTCAGAACGCTCTGAACGAAATTTGTAAACAACCTCATAAATCAGTGAATCAAATAGCTATACAGGAGTCTGCAGCTTAGGTGCAAACCACAATTGTATCTCGAATGTCCTGTTCTGATATATTGTCAATCAAAGCATGCTCTAAGTCTAGCACCAGATACGAGTACACACATCTCAGATCTGGATGTCAGGAACCTCGTATGGAGCAAAATTCTCAGAAGCAATCCGATCGTGCAGAGTTAGGCCCACATCCATTACAGCAGTGGGACACCCAGCTCAGCGATGAAAAATATCTAAAGACGCTCAAGATGCAAAACATGGGAGACGTCCACAACAACCCAAACAGCAGTTCAGAGCAAACATACATGGTGCAAGGTGGACCGTCGCGTAAGCATAACAACAAACGAAACCACAATCAACACTGGCGTGAACAACAAGTAATTTTCCTTGTCGTACCAGGAGGTTCTCAAGAAGAACGACCAGTCATCATAACTGGTATCTTCGGTCATTATCATACTGATTACATGTTCATTGATCCAGGTAGTTCTATGGATATAATTTAAGAACAATGTTTTAAGAAATTAGACCCAGAGGACAAGGCGCGTTTGAAACCAGTCGATTTTCCTTTAACTTGTTTTTGCAATGAAGCCGTCTTTCCGCTGGGACAAATCTCCTTTCTTGTAACACTCTCTGATGGTGAGCACTCGCGCACCGTTATAGTTAATTTCATGGTTATGCCAGCTACATCCCGCCATGATGTACTGTTGGGAAGACGCTCACAAAGGGAGTTCAGCATGCTCACATCTATACCACACGGCGCTTGCGGTTTTCCGACAGAAACCGGAGTGGCAATTCTATATTCAAGAAAAGAAGTGATGTCTTAGACGACGACCCGCCAGTAAAGGTCACAAAGCCATCTCCATCTAACGAACCAGAAAAATGGGTACTCAACAACGAATACCCTGAGCAGACTATTTTGCTAGGACACGCCATTTCACCGACAATTCGCGCAAGATTGAAAAAAACTCCTGTTTGAAAATATGGATATTTTCGCGTGGTCCCCAGCGGACATGACCGGCGTACCAAAAGTGATGTGACGGAACATTTTTTGAATGTTCGACCTTCAGCAGAACCAGTAGCACAATGAAAGTGCAGCCTTGGCCCGGAGAAGGCTCGCGCCATGAACGAGCAAGTGGCCGAGTTACTTCAAGCCGGCATACTGAGCGAGGTTCTATATCAAACCTGGGTGGCTAACCCAGTAATGGTGCCAAAGCATAATGGTGGATGGCACATGTGCATTGATTTCAAGGATCTCAACAAAGCCTGCCCAAAAGACTGTTACGCTCTCTCAGAGATAGACAAAAAAGGTGGATTCCTTAGCATCCTTCCGCTGGAAATGCTTCCTAGATTGTTATAAAGGTTATAACCAAGTACAAATGAAGGAAGAAGACGAAGACAAGACGGCTTTTCGCACGGACAAAGGTATATTTTGTTACACAAAAATGCCTTTTGGTCTTCGCAATCCGGGAGCTACTTACCAACACCTAATGGATAGAGTCTTCGGGAAAGATATCGGTGTAACAATATAAGTCTATATGGATGACCTTGTCATTATGAGTCCCGAAGAAGAATTAATGCTCGTAAACATCCAACGCACCTTCGACTATCTGCGCAGAGTTAACCTAAAACTAAATCCAGTAAAGTGCTCGTTCGGAATGGAGGAGGGAAAATTCTTAGGATTCATCGTAGCAAAAGACGGTTTCAAAGTCAATCCAGAAAAGGTTAAGGCCATTCAGCTCATGCAGTCACCAGCATCTATCAAAGAGATGCAATGTCTCGCTGCTCGACTAGCTGCGCTCAACCGATTTTTGGTAAACCATGCTGCCAAATCATATCCGTTCATCAGCACATTGCGCAATTGCGTGAAAAAGAGCCAGTTTCAGTGGAGTTCGGAGGCAGAGAAAACTTTTCAAGAAATGAAAGAATGCTTAATTCAACTACCTACCTTAACAGCTCCGCGAAAAGAAGAACCATTAATCTTGTACCTCTCCGCATCAGAGATAGCCGTAGGCGCAGTGTTCCTAGTCGAAAGAGACGGAGTCCAAACTCCAATTTATTACATCAGCAAGATGTTAACCAGCCCAGAAACTCGCTATTCAATCATGGAAAAACTTGTTCTCGCGGTAGTCCACGCCTCGCGCAGACTACGAAGGTACTTTTCTGGTCACGTTATAAATGTTCTTACAAATTATCATTTGGGACAAATCTTATCCAAACCGGACGTTGCGCCATCGAACTGGGTGGATACAACATTTTGTATAAGCCGCGCCCAGCAATTAAGGGCCAAGTCCTAGCAGATTTTGTTACTGAAGTCCCTATCAATAAATCCAAGAATGCGAAGCCATACAGAATCCTATCCCAGTCTTCGACGACAGGGTCTGGATCTTATACACAGACGGTGCTTCCAACGATGACGGCGTGGGGGCTGGTCTTCGCCTAGTCAGCCCCGACAACTACGAACTTACCTACGCCATACGGCTAGATTTTAAAAACACCAACAATGAAGCAGAGTATGAGACATTCCTCGCTGGTCTCCGCCTAGCAATTAAAATGGGGGCAAAAAATCTAGAAGCGCACGTCGACTCCCTATTGGTGGCTGAGAAAGTCAACGGTCGCTACGACGCAAAAGGCGAAACGATGGCCTTATATCTTGAGCAAGCAAGAACATTAATCAATCAGTTTCAGACTTTCAAAATCATCCATATCAACAGAAGTGAGAACAAGCACGCGGACGCGCTAAGCAAGTTAGCCGCTACAAGTTTCAAACACCTGGCAACAGAAGTCCGCATTGAAATTCTTTCAAACCCATCCGTCCCCTTGAGGCATGTAAATATGATAGAAATTCGGAATCCATCTTGGATGTCCCCAATCCTTATGTACTTACAACATGGAACTCTTCTAGAAGGAAAGGCGGAAGCAAGAAAAATTCAACACAAAGCGCTAAATTAGGAGATGGCGGATGGAATTCTATATCGCAAATCTTATATGGGTCCTCTTCTAAGATGCGTAGATAAACATAACGCGTAGTATTTAGTCCGGGAAATCCATGAGGGGCTATGCGAAATCCACGCTGGTCCTCGCATGGTAGTGGTAAAAATCATGAGTGCAGGCTATTACTGGCCTGACATGCATCTGGACGCCGTCGAAATGTTGCGCAAATGCACCTCGTGCCAGCGACATGCTCCAAAGACACTTTGCCCAAAGAACCCCTTGGTCCCGGTGACCGCAGCATGGCCTTTCCAACAATGGGGAATTGATCTGGTAGGTCCCTTTCCCGATGCGCCTAGCGTAGGTTAATTTATCATAGTTGCTGTGGATTACTTCACCAAGTGGGTTGAAGCCAAAGCGCTAGCATCAACTACCGTAATGATAATAAGAAAGTTCATATGGGAACACATCATATGCCGGTTCGGGTTACCACTGCGCATTATCACAGACAACGGTACGAATTTTGCGTTTGACGATCTACAGAAATGATTGAAAGAAATGTGGATCGACATAGTTTCGCCTCCGTGGCACACCCACAGGCAAATGGTCAAGTCGAAAGCGTCAACAAACAGATTGTAGATGGCATTAAGGCAAGGCTGAGAGCTGCAAGAAGAGGATGGGTTGATGAACACCCAAGCATTCTGTGGGCTCACCGCACCATGCCAAAAACTAGCACGGGGGAAACGCCATTTAGCCTCGTTTACAGCTCGGAAGCAGTAATTTCGGTGGAAATCGGCCTCCCGTCACCTCGAATGCTAGCCATGGAGTAACAAAATAACGAGCGTGAGCGCAGACTCGACCTGGACCTCCTTGAAGAAAGACGAGAAAACGCAACCATCAAGGAAGCCAGGTACAAATCAAAACTGGAAAAATATTACAATGCTCGAGTACGCGTATGCACTTTCTTACCGGGAGACTTCGTCCTACGAGACAACGAAGCATCAAATGCGGAAAAACCGGGAAAGCTCGCCCCTAAATGGGAAGGACCTTATGTCATTAACGATGTCCTCGGAAAGGGCGCATACACCTTACGTCGGCTCGACGGGACGGACGTTCCACGTACATGGAATGCGCAGCAATTGCGCAGGTGCTACATGTAACCCCAGCACCCTTCGTACTTGAACAGCACGCTACGCTAACCAACGTACAATACAAGGGCCGCTACTTACATACGCATCGTAATTTTAGTATTTATTAGCAACTTTGTACTACACGGTCTCTGCGCCTTATCCGAATCAATACAAAGTTCGTTACATTATTTCTATGTATCACAAATGCATGCAATTTCTTTTGGTAAGCACAAAAACACGATGGTAACCTAACACAAGTCTCATGAACGGTCTGCGGTCACAGGTACTTAGCAAGGTCCAGCCCTACGTTCACACACGAGCTTTATACCATCTTTATTTGTCTTACCTAAACAAAGTAATTGTTCTCATGCAAACATTGTAACTAAAAACATACAACACATTAATACTCGCCCGACAGCGCATTAACAAGGTTATTCGTGTGGCAGCACAATAACAGAAGTTACTTACATAAAAGCGCATTTGACCAAACAAAAACAGATTCAATATCCTAAACAAATTCGAAATAAATGCCAACCTTGGTTGACTTCCAAGGCCTCCATCGCATCAGGAGACGAACGAAAATTAAACCAACACGAGTAATGATCCTCGCCAAAGCCAGGACAATTGGTGTCCTAGCTAAACCTTTGGCGCATTACAAACATATAAGTAACATCACGCGCGCGTGTGAACCACGTTTGACGACGAACATTTAATGTTGGACGTCTGACAAGTGACAGCCTGTCACCTAACTGTCAAGTGTCAACAATCAGCACAGTACCTTTTACCAGCTTCTTGCCATGAGTCAAAATTTTCAAAATTTGAAATCATGAAGACCTCAACCTGAAGAAACAAGAAAATATCTTCTACAAGAAGATTCTTCATACTTTGCACTGAACAAACCTACTACTTCTCAAAGCAAAAAATGCACACTTCATTTTATATAGTCCAGTGCTCCACCTACTTGCATAGAAGCAACACTGGACTGGGGGGACTTGAAGGGGTATGGTCCCAAAAACCTTGCGCAGGCGCATAGGACTATACCACAGCCTTATTCCAAAAACATCTTGACCAAGACACTGCGCGGCCGAGCAGCGGTCCTAAATAGGACTTGGAAGGAAACAATTCAATAATAAAGAGGTATGGTCCCAAAACGCCTTGCGCATGCGCATAGGACCATACCATAGCTTTATTCCAAGAACATCTTGAAAAAGACCTGCGCGGACGCGCAGCGGTTCTAAACGAGATTTGGAAGAGAACAAGTCTTCGATAACCATACGCCAGAGAAGAGGAGAAACATTCAACTAACACCCTTGCGCGGGCTCGCGGAAGGGTACAGTTAGACTTAAAGATAAAATCCTAAACATCTCCAATCAAGACTCGTACAAAGGAATCTTTTCTGTTACAAATACTCATCGTGCATGGCCATTCGGTTACAATCGAAGATGACGTGGCATAATCCTGGACATTCATCTAAATCACGATGATGGCACTAACTTGGAGAAGGATCTACTCAAAACCACTTTCCACGTGGAAACTCCCCAACCATTGATCGAGACCCACGGTCCATGTGCGAAGATTAATGAAAGGAAAATAACTAACAAACGGAAAAGCACTTTCCGTTACTATCCCCGTCGCACTAGTTTCCTGCAAAAAACCGGCTATAAATAAGGCACTGCAGGTATGATCTGACAACTTCACTTCACTTACTCTCACTTTACTACATCTTCTTCATCGAGATCACTGTACTTATTCTCACGTCGGAGGGTGGTCATGGAGAGAACCCCCATTCTCCTCGTGGCAAGTCTAAGAGCTTTCTGTTTTGCAGTGATCATTGGAGAAGGAAACTAGCAGATCCCTGAATCAACAAGAGGATTAACCGTTTTTATGCAGAGACAAAACCCCTGATCTGGTTGACTCCGGTCAATTTCGATCACTGTTTCTTCAAAGTTTAATATGAAACATGTAATCACTTAGAATGTTTTAAATTATTATGGATTTTATAACTTGAATATCTTAATTATGTATGATCGTTAACTCATCAGTTTTTTTGAAAGGTCGTATTTTTATATGTAAAAATGCGTATTTGTGATAAAATCGTTTAATGTGAGACGGGTCTTACAAGTTGGTAATCAGAGCTCAAGGTTGTTGACAAATGTGTTCGGTTCAAAGCTTGATCAAACATCTGGTAAGAATTAGTTATTTTAGCAGATTTACTTAAACATTAGAAGATAGTTTAATTTAATGAGCATGGGAAGGGTGCGTAATACACTCAAACTCGGAAAGTGCACCAAATGAGAACAGTTTAAGCAAGTTGTGAACTTGGTTAAACCAAAGTGAATGAAGCATATATTATAGAATGAAATGTTTAATAATTAGTATAAACATTTCAGTTTCAAGATGGCCGATGGAGGTAATGATGATGCGGTGCCGATAGTCACCGAGCAAATGAGAAAAGTGATTGCCGAAGAGGTTGGAAAGGCAATCGAGAATAGTTTATCCGGTTTTATAGGTAAGATTCAAAGCACGGTGCTTACGATAGTAGAAGAACATATCAAAACGTTGGAGAATAATTCCAACCAAGCAAAAGAAAAGTCAGGAGAGCGGAAGGCCTGCTCGTATAACAAGTTTATGGCTTGCAAACCTCCAATCTACAACGGGGAGGTCGATCCGATAATATGCCAACGATGGCTGAGTGACATGGAAGGAGTGTTTGAAAGGACTCACTGTGATGCAAATGACTTCGTAGCATACGGTACGTGTCAGTTAAGAGGTCAGGCGAAAGACTGGTGGGATAACAAGAAAAAGGAAATTGGGAGTGAAGCGGCTAAGGCTATGACATGGGATGAGTTTAAGGCACTGTTCCTTAAACATCACAGTCCCAAGGCTGTTATCAACAAGATCAATGAAGAGTTCATCCAAATGAGGCAAAGGGGCGAATCGATAGACAAAATTACGGGTATTTTCTTTGATAAGTTAAGGTTCTATGATGAACTGGTGACAAATGAAGAGCAGAAGATATATTACTACTACAACATGTTGAGTGCCGAATATCGGGAGTTCATGACTCCCTCAAAGTACGAGACTCTCACCGAGATTATAAACACTGCTCGGGAATGAGAGATTGTAATGCCCTGCGTTTTCATACTTTCCTTATTTAGAAACCATTGCTTGAAGTTCTATTCTTGGAAATATCGCGTTCTTGTAATCGTTCTTTCTCTGTAACCGTTGTAAAACTCGTATTTTGTTAAATTCATGTTGTACATACTTTATACATGCTCATACATTCAATTTCATGAAACAATTGATGCTTATTCGTAATTCTTGGAAACTATGTGCTAAACTTGCAAATATGTGAACCTTAAGCATAAAACGTGTTTTGATCATAAACGATACTTAAATACGACATTCATACACTTAATCATACTTGGTTTATGTTCCTCATACCTGATTTACCTTCATACTATGCTTATATGTCGAAAATAGTCCTTAAAATACCCTAAAACCCAAAAATATAAACTCAAGGGACCAAAGTGTCAATTCAAAAACTTGAATTAAAGACATGATGGTATCTGGCACCCCGCGACCGCCCTTGGCTCTCTCTCGCGCCCCGCCAGGGGTCGTAATCCGCAGCCAACATGTTTTAGCTTACGGGATTGGGCTATTTTGGTGGTTTTGTTGCTTCAAATGTGTGTTTCTTGCATTAAAAACTCACAACCACTAACCCCAACCCTTACCCTATAAATAGCACACTAATCCAAGTCCTAAACACTTTACAAACTCCTCTAAATCTCTCTCAAATCACCAAAAACGCAGCTGAAACTTCAAGTTCGGACAGAAGCACTATCCTTCACTAAAGTGAGCATAACTCACTCATTTCTTGTCCGTTTTAGCTCATTTTTTTTCCTATGTGCTTGGATTGACCTTAGCTTCGATTCCACGGGTGATTCACAGTAAATAAGTCCCTGGAACTCCGGCAAAAAGGCTCCAAAGTTCACTGTTTGTTTTGTTTTGAATCAAACCTTACTTAACTTGTTCAAACTTGAGTCTAACTCATCTCAAACCTATGTCCTTATGCTTATAACCACTTCTATGGTTAGTTAGGCTTAAAAGCAAGGTTGAGACATCCAAAATCAGAGGATTAATCATCACAAAGTTTCTATTTTGTCAAGGGTTTAACCCACAAGTGATGTTCAAGTCCAAGACTTGATGTATGTGTGAGTAAGGATTAACTTGGGTTATCCTACATAAAATCCACACATTGCTTGATGATTTCTTATAGATTAGTGTTTAATATTCTTGTATTACTTGTAGTTCATGACCCTCCATGTATGTTTTTACATCAAGCGTAGTGGTGAACACTTAGAGGTGCCTAAATGGAAGAACTTGTTCTTCCTACCTCCTACATGACTTCTTTGATACAAAGAGGTGCCTAAATGGAGATTCTAATCTCCTACCTCATACTTGACCATTAGGACTTTGTAAACTTTATATTATCTATGTATTCCACACACACACACACACACACACACACACACACACACACACACACACACACACACACACACACACACACACATATATATATATATATATAGGGTAAGGTTATTGTAAAAAAGGTTAAAAGTCTGAGAAAGGTGAGAAATATTGTGGAGATGACATGTGTCCTAAATTTAAATTAATTCAAAAGGGTAAACAAGTAATTTATCATTAATTCAATTAATTAAAAACTTCCCATAACCGCCACCTTAATTATATGAACTGGATTTTTTTAAAAGATCTCTATAAACACCATTCAGCAACTATATAACACCATGCAGCAAGTATATAACACTGATGTGCGTGAAGTGTGTTATGGTTTTAATGTTTATTTTAAGCCCTTTTACACTTTTTTAGCCAAGTTTTAAATTTATAAAACACGATATTTACTAACACTAAACACACATATGGGCAAATGCACCCATCGTGAGCGTAGTATAGTGTTGGTAAGATACCGAGGTCGTCCAAGGACACAAGAGCTTTTAGTACCGGTTTATCCTCAACGTCTAATCAAATCAAAAAGTTAGAAAAAGGTTTTAAACTAGAAAAATAAAAACTAACTAGAATGCTGAAAATAAAATAAAAGTAAAAACAGATAGACAAGATGAATCACTTGGCTCCGACTCGTGTATAGTGTAACCTTTGATTATTTCCGCACTTTTGCACTTTTTAAGAGATTATTTTAGTTATTGTAGTAGGCCCCTCTTTTGAAGGTGACGTTACCCTCAACCCAGTAGTTTGAGTCAGCAAGGATACAATCCTAAAGGGTCGGATTATTGAAAGATAATTAATTAAGTTATTAATGCATATTATGGTAGGCCCCTCTTTTGAAGGTGACGTTACCCTCGGCTAAGTAGTCTGAGTCAGCAAGGATACAGTCCTAAGTAGCCGGCTTAAAGTATTAATAGTAGCTTACATATGAGGGGATCAAAGAGTTTGGACCCCCGCCATCGAATACCGTTAAGTATTGAAGGAGGTCCTACTAAATTTGACCCAGGTCCTTACAGGATCTATACACTGAACAAGGCAAGACTCTTACCAAACCGTTCCCTTAATCCCCCGACCAGGTAGCCAACATACCTCCATATAGACCGTGGAGATATGAATGGTGAAAATCTTTTATTTTATATAGACAGTAAAATAATGCCAAGACACCACGGACAAACGATAAGGAAAAA
>JARYGA010028064.1:0-63570 GCA_030545235.1 Helianthus tuberosus | reverse complement strand
AATATGTTACATCGCCTATGACCATACACATGTTATGATTCTAATGGACTTTAATCCATGAAAACATACAAACTCTTTTGAGTTTCAATAGTATCAAGAACATGTGTTATGTGTACAAGACGATTACTTTCATAAGTTATTTTCATGACCTTAAGCTCCAAATCCTTAAACCATATGTAAACACCTCTTAAACTCCAAATCGAACACATTCAACTTTCTAGTCTCAACAACCTCGTCACATTGGATAAATCAGAAAGCATGTGCAATTTTGTAAGTATATTCGAACCCATTTTTACTTTTAACACTTTTGGGTGCAACATGTATTCTATATAAACACACGAAACATTTGAAACTATTCGAATCACTCTCTATCCATGCTGAACATGAAACTATATGATGCTTGTTAATCTCGTATGTTATGTAAACTTTTCGTGTCTATATGCTCATTAACTTTGTACAAGCCTGCCTTAACAATTATAGCACTATAGGAGTAATGCACCGCCCACTAATCTCGGGGTATTGTTAAGTTAAATACGCTACCTCCCGTTATTCTTTGGGATAGGCTATTTTAACACATTGGATTCTTGGGTTTGAACATATACTTGACACCGTTTCAACATACTAGTAACTTGCATATTGTGATTCATGTTGGATACGAGCCGTTAGACTATTTTAAAACTATTTATATGCTATGTATCAAACTTGTATACTCGTTAACTTTTTGTTGATCATATTTTAATACATGTTGTAGGTTGATAGTCAAGATGATCCTAAGTGAAGAAACAAGATTTAGGTGGACTTAGAAACGCACTTAGATTAATCTATTTGTAATGTATGTTTGAAATAATGTTGTTCATATTGATTCTTGTATGACATTTTAGTAATTTATGAAATTTAATTTAAATTTATATTGTCACGTGGTGTTATGAAGTCTCTTGCAATCTATTTCGTCTCACCCTGATGTTTCCACCATCGGTTGGGGTGTGACACATGCTGGCTGCCAAAGCGGACAATATCATGGTGCGGTTACGCTGGCTATTACAAAACACTTCCACACCTCAATCGGTATGTTGTCCAAACCCACTGCCTTGCCTCTTCCCAATATCAAGGTGAGGATGGCACTTAGGAAAGTAGGAAGAGGCAAGGCAGTGGGTTGGACATCATACCGATTGAGGTGTAAGAGAATTCCACCAATGGTAGGGTATCTTTCCCAACCTTTACCGAAATCGATTACACACGTTCATATCATGTCTTCGAGAGTCTGGATGGTGCGTTCGGTCTGACTATCAGTTTGGGGGTGATAAGTTGTGCTCGTGTCTAAACGCGAGCCAAATGATTTATGCATGGACTGCCACAAATAAGAAGCAAAACGTCGCGATCGGATATGATGGAGATCGGCACTCCGTGCCTAGAGACTACTTCCTTCAAGTATATACTGGCAAGTTTTGTAAATTTATTGGTTTCTTTGATCGTAAGAAAGTGGGCAGACTTAGTCAGACGTTCCACGATCACCCAGATGGTATCGTTTCCGCTTTGAGTTTTGGGTAGCCTGATGTGTGCAAAATGCAACATACAAATTACATCAATTGTGGCATAAAACTAACCCTTTTTTAGTACTAATGTTGGAAAAAGTGTGCTTTTGTCTTCCTTTTGTATTTTCAAGATTAAATGAGCTCAAATTAACAAAAGAAGCAAAAAGGCAGCTAAATCTAACATAAATACAAGAAAAGGAGCAAGCATGACATGCCCGACCCCACGACAGCATCTTCCCAAGCAAAATCAAGAAAACAGAAGGCTGAACACGCCCCGTGTTCAGTGAACACGGGGGCGTGCCCAAGTGCCAGCATAAAAGACAAAGCTATAAAAGCTTCTATCGCCCACCATGGGGCCGTGCTCAGCGGATACGGGGCCGTGGTCAACTATAAGATTCGCATAATCCAGGAAAATCTTGATAGTACAGATATGCTTCTGCACACGGGGGCGTGCCCAGCGAACGCGGGGGCGTGGTCAACTAATGCAGACAAACTGCAATTAATGAAGACAGAGAAGAGGATGGACACGGGGCCGTGCCCACTGGACACGGGGCCGTGCCCGAGCTTCTGTTCAGCCTATAAATAGGAGTGCTTGGCTCAAGTGCAAACCATCCCTTGGCATACCACCTCTCTCACACTTCACCCACCACCCACCACCACCATAACACCATCATCCATTTTCCATCATAGAGTGTGTGAGTCGTCTCGGGATCCAAGATTGATCGTAAGAGTTCTTGACAATCAAGGTCATGTTTGCCTAAGTCTCTTACATCACTTGGTGAAGACAAAGTGTCTAGTGTAATACTTTTTATTTTTAATCTTTTCGCACTTTTTACTTGGTTATGTATTAATGACTTTAATAACTAGTTTCTTATGTTGAAGGTGATTTTTCCTTATCGTTTGTCCGTGGTGTCTTGGCATTATTTTACTGTCTATATAAAATAAAAGATTTTCACCATTCATATCTCCACGGTCTATATGGAGGTATGTTGGCTACCTGGTCGGGGGTTAAAGGAACGGTTTGGTAAAAGTCTTGCCTTGTTCAGTGTATAGATCCTGCAAGGACCTGGGTCAAATTTAGTAGGACCTCCTTCAATACTTAACGGTATTGGATGGCAGGGGTCCAAACTCTTTGATCCCCTCATATGTAAGCTACTATTAATACTTTAACCCGGCTACTTAGGACTGTATCCCTGCTGACTCAGACTACTTAGCCGAGGGTAACGTCACCTTCAAAAGAGGGGCCTACCATAATATGCATTAATAACTTAATTAATTATCTTTCAATAATCCGACCCTTTAGGATTGTATCCTTGCTGACTCAAACTACTGGGTTGAGGGTAACGTCACCTTCAAAAGAGGGGCATACTACAATAACTAAGATAATCTCTTAAAAAGTGCAAAAGTGCGGAAATAATCAAAGGTTACACTATACACGAGTCGGAGCCAAGTGATTCATCTTGTCTATCTGTTTTTCTTTTTATTTTATTTTCAGCATTTTAGTTAGTTTTTATTTTTCTAGTTTAAAACATTTCTCTAACTTTTTGATTTGATTAGACGTTGAGGATAAACCGGTACTAAAAGCTCTTGTGTCCTTGGACGACCTCGGTATCTTACCAACACTATACTACGCTCACGATGGGTGCACTTGCCCATATGTGTGTTTAGTGTTAGTAAATATCGTGTTTTATAAATTTAAAACTTGGCTAAAAAAGTGTAAAAGGGCTTAAAATAAACATTAAAACCATAACACACTTCACGCACATCAAGTTTTTGGCGCCGCTGCTGGGGACACAAGGATTTTAAGAAAGTTAGGAATCAACGGCCTAATCGTTTTTTCTTATTTTTTTTCTATTTTTTTAGGATTTTTCTTAATTTTTCAGCTTCTGCAAAACTCAGCACGGGCCGGGCCCGCTGAACACGCCCCGTGCCCAATCATTGGAACTGGCAATCCTGTTTTAAGTCAGACAGTAAGCTGAACACGGGGACGTGCCCACTCAACACGCCCCCGTGCCCAAGATTCAGTTACTGAAAACAGAACCGTAAGATCCCGACGGTTGGTAATTTCTGACACAAACATGAGTGATACTGATATTTTTTACTTTCGGCACTCTTATGGTACGTGGTGTCAAGTATGTGGTGGTTCCCATAAGGAATTAGAATGTTATTTTCTAAATTATAAGCCCCACTATATAGACCCATCGTTTTCCTGTATCCTTAAGAGAGGCGAAAGTAAAAATAATCCCTATCTCTCCCTCGAATGCTCTCAACCGGATTTTCTAGGAGAAATGCTTCTTGATGAACTATTTCAATTAGAAGATCTAATTATTAATTGGTTAAAAGAACTTAGGATAGATTTCAATAATTTATCTCAAGACGATAACCAAGAAGAAGTGTTGGGATCGCATTCAAACAACTTCGTTGTTCCCAACGATACCTCTAAATCTAGCGAGGACTTGAGCGATAGTCGTCCCTGTGTCGATTGTGCCGTGAAGGACTCCCCATCAACTTCGTTCGATGCATACATAGACCTGAGCGATTCGGTATACACCTTCTTTAACGAGAGCCCGGGAAAGGGTTGGACTTGTCCACCTACACATAGCATAGGAATCACCCTCACCGACAACCTCTTGCGTTCTCATCTTAATCTAGAACAATTAAGGTATTTTAGGCACTTTGGGGTTGTTCCATCCAGTAAGGAACCGCCCGATCTGGAAAAGTTCCTTAAAAATAAACAAATTCCATAAGGCAGCTTCTAGACACGGGGCCGTGTCCAGGTCAACACGCCCCCGTGTCCACCGAAAGATTCCCTTCTGATTTCATCAGAATACGGACAAAATTGTGTCAGGATTCTGTCTGCACACGGGGCCGTGTCCATCCGACACGGGGCCGTGCGCAACGTACTGTCATTTTCTATAAATGCAGCCAAGAATCCTGCACATTTGAACCATTCCAGGGACAGAGATTTGGGGAATCTTCTCACATACCATCCTAGGTATTTTCTAAAAGAGGTTTCTCAACTACCTTCTTGTCCTTTCCTCTTTTATCCACTATCATCTTCTTCAATTTTTCCTATACTTCCATTAAAACTTGAGACCTCCATAATCTCAAGCTTTATTGAGGTGTTTGTAGGATTTTTATTCATGGAATCTTGTTAAGAATAAGTTTTACAACAATGTTTTAAGTTGTTTCTGATCAAAAGCGTTTTAAAAATCACGAAAACAAATTAAAACTCCAAGATTCCTTGTTTCGAAATCCTGCATACACCTGAACACGGGGCCGTGTTCACTGAACACGGGGTCGTGTCCGAAGTATTGGTTCCATAAAGTTGAACTCTTCTCGGTATGTTTTCGCAGAATGGCGAGCAGAACTAGCGGAACATCTTCGTCGCACACCAGAAACAACCGACAAGGGAGAAGGTCATCAACGGTTGAGGATTCTCTTGTAAACTACGTTTACGCTTTAAGAGAGGCCATTGATGAGATAACAAGGGTGGAAGAAGCATTGGTCGACCGTATTAATCATCTGACGGTGGGACTAGAAGGGTGTCTCCGGGAAGTCAACCTTTTGCACCAAAGGTTGAACATTCTCACCTCTCCTCCTTTGGTTCCAATTATCACCCAAAGGGCATGGAATGTGGTACCGGAATTCATCATTCCAGCCGAATGGTACGCCGTACATCAGGAACCCCCTCGAGACATACTACAAGGGGTTCCGATTGGTGTCACTACCCCTCTACAAGATGTTGAGGAACATGAAGCAGCCTCCCTTCTCCCGAGAGAAATAGAAGAATGGCTCTAGCGACATCTAGGGGACACCGCTCGGCTTGGAGTTCTACAAGACTTTTAGATACCGGAAGACTATTTCCGGAATTTTGGTTCTTATTGTAGAAGTAGAACTCCTTAGGATGATTTTACGTATCACTTGACCTATCTAATTTAGGACCATTAACTTTTATTTTCTGCTTTGTTTTCCATTTTCTAGGACTATTATGTAATTCTCTCTATGACTTTATGAATGATGGTTTTAGTTAATTTGGTGTTTGGATGGTGTTGAAACAAATAAAACACACTCGGGATGGCAAAGGGAACAAGGGAAACTTGAACCAGCACCCCATGCAGGAAAACAGGGCCATCCGACAAAATTTTCTTCGTTACAGTAAACTCAGCACGGGCCGTGTCCGCCCAACACGGCCCCGTGCTGTACAGTCTGCAGAAAATGGCCAGTTCAGGTAAACTGGACATGGGCCGTGTTCACCCAACACGCCCCCGTGTCCAGGCTTCTGTTTCTCTTTTTCAATTTTGTTACTGGCACCTGAACACGGGGCCGTGCCCAGACAACACGGGGCCGTGTCCAGACGCCCAGTAACACAATTTTTTGCTTTTTCACACCTTTTTACACATTCAATCAACCTAAAAACTTATTTTTGGGACACATTGAGGACAATGTGTAATTTAAGTGTGGGGGGGATGCTAAAACCTTGAATCTTGCAAGTCCTAACTACACAAAACTCTATTGGAACCGCTAATCACTCCAAATTTTTTTCAAAAATTTTCAATTTTAAAAAGGTTATATTTTTTCAAATTTACAACCAATAGCGTCGTGATAAAAAGAACCAACATAAGAAAATTATGAAACGGCATGACAAGCTTAGTTAAAATTTGATTATATATACTTGATCACATAAAAACCCATTCCCACAAAAGTGAGTTTTGAGCCTTTATTGAGCATACAAATACATATCATTAAACTAAATGCTCATTTTTCGTTTCTTGTGTGAATAGCCGCTTGGTTCTTACGACTCTAGAACTTGCCACGACGATACATTCCCAGTCCTTACCAACTTAAACCCGAGTAAGTAAATGATGGAGGCATTAGGACTAACCCTTTTTATTTCTACACCATTATTTTCTTTTTTTTTTACCACATACCCAAAATCCCCCTAGTTAGCCCCTTTGAGCCTAAACCTTTTCATTTCATAACCCAAACCAAACACCCTTTCACCCACCAAAACCCTTTTTATAGTTAACCTTTTGTTTTAGTAACAAGCTGAGTTTCTCGTATGACTTTTCAAAAAAAATATATATGTTGATGATGAAGCAAAAGAGAAATAAACAAACAAGTTTATCAAAAATAACTTTGTTTGAGTAAAAGCTTCATCAAAATAAAAGTTGCAAAAATAAAAAGTCTTACGAAAACTAACGCTTGTTATGCTTTTCGCCCTTTTACTAACCACTAACCCAACCACCTACCTTTTACCCAAGCCTAACCCTTCACCCAAAAGTCCTCTTGATATTTACAAAGGTATATAGTTAAAAAGGAGGAGGATTGATTGCTTGGCAAGCCTATGGTAGGAGTAAGTTCCATGCCGCTCTCGAGTGATCCACTAAAATACATTTTCGGCCGAGTGTTGAGTGATCCCCGTGAGGTATGTGAACTTGTATATAAATGGAATTTTAAAGAGGCATGTTATGCCCTAATAAGTAATTTATCTTATGAAAAGTTTTAAATAAATCATGACGAATAGGACTGTAAATAAATAAAAATAAAACTTAATAAAGAATCTTGGAAATCCCGACACTCTATGACAAGCCCAAAAACCTTCTCTTCTACCCATTCCATTTGGGAGTGTAAAGCCACATTATAAAGAGTTTTGCTTGAGGACAAGCAAAGATTCAAGTGTGGGGGTATTTGATGTGTGCAAAATGCAACATATGAATTACATCAATTGTGGCATAAAACTAACCCTTTTTTAGTACTAATGTTGGAAAAAGTGTGCTTTTGTCTTCCTTTTGTATTTTCAGGATTAAATGAGCTCAAATTAACAAAAGAAGCAAAAAGGCAGCTAAATCTAACATAAATACAAGAAAAGGAGCAAGCGTGACATGCCCGACCCCACGACAGCATCTTCCCAAGCAAAATCAAGAAAACAGAAGGCTGAACACGCCCCGTGTTCAGTGAACACGGGGGCGTGCCCAAGTGCCAGCATAAAAGACAAAGCTATAGAAGCTTCTATCGCCCACCACGGGGCCGTGCTCAGCGGACATGGGGCCGGCCGTGGTCAACTATAAGATTCGCATAATCCAGGCAAATCTTGATAGTACAGATATGCTTCTGCACACGGGGGCGTGCCCAGCGAACACGGGGGCGTGGTCAACTAATGCAGACAAACTGCAATTAATGAAGACAGAGAAGAGGATGGACACGGGGCCGTGCCCGAGCTTCTGTTCAGCCTATAAATAGGAGTGCTTGGCTCAAGTGCAAACCATCCCTTGGCATACCACCTCTCTCACACTTCACCCACCACCCACCACCACCATAACACCATCATCCACCACCATCATCCATTTTCCATCATAGAGTGTGTGAGTCGTCTCGGGATCCAAGATTGATCGTAAGAGTTCTTGACAATCAAGGCCATGTTTGCCTAAGTCTCTTACATCACTTGGTGAAGACAAAGTGTCTAGTGTAATACTTTTTTATTTTTAATCTTTTCGCACTTTTTACTTGGTTATGTATTAATGACTTTAATAACTAGTTTCTTATGTTGAAGGTGATTTTTCCTTATCGTTTGTCCGTGGTGTCTTGGCATTATTTTACTGTCTATATAAAATAAAAGATTTTCACCATTCATATCTCCACGGTCTATATGGAGGTATGTTGGCTACCTGGTCGGGGGTTAAGGGAACGGTTTGGTAAAAGTATTGCCTTGTTCAGTGTATAGATCCTGCAAGGACCTGGGTCAAATTTAGTAGGACCTCCTTCAATACTTAACGGTATTGGATGGCGGGGGTCCAAACTCTTTGATCCCCTCATATGTAAGCTACTATTAATACTTTAACCCGGCTACTTAGGACAGTATCCCTGCTGACTCAGACTACTTAGCCGAGGGTAACGTCACCTTCAAAAGAGGGGCCTACCATAATATGCATTAATAACTTAATTAATTATCTTTCAATAATCCGACCCTTTAGGATTGTATCCTTGCTGACTCAAACTACTGGGTTGAGGGTAACGTCACCTTCAAAAGAGGGGCCTACTACAATAACTAAGATAATCTCTTAAAAAGTGCAAAAGTGCGGAAATAATCAAAGGTTACACTATACACGAGTCGGAGCCAAGTGATTCATCTTGTCTATCTGTTTTTCTTTTTATTTTATTTTCAGCATTTTAGTTAGTTTTTATTTTTCTAGTTCAAAACCTTTCTCTAACTTTTTGATTTGATTAGACGTTGAGGATAAACCGGTACTAAAAGCTCTTGTGTCCTTGGACGACCTCGGTATCTTACCAACACTATACTACGCTCACGATGGGTGCACTTGCCCATATGTGTGTTTAGTGTTAGTAAATATCGTGTTTTATAAATTTAAAACTTGGCTAAAAAAGTGTAAAAGGGCTTAAAATAAACATTAAAACCATAACACACTTCACGCACATCATAGCCCGGTAACGAAATCCATGGAAATTTGTTCCAATTTCCACATTGGTAGTTCCAGTTGTTGCAGTAACCCTAACGGCATACTTTGCTATAATTGCCTTCATGTTAGGCCACCACTACAAAGCCTTTAAGTCGTGCTACATCTTGTCAGAACCAGGATGTATCGAGTATCGAGACTTGTCTGCCTCGTCCATCACAAGCTCTCGCAGATTTCAGTAGAATGGAACCCATATACATCCCATGAAGTAATGAATGCCATCAGCTCTAAGTTCAAGTTGTTCCTCCATGCCCCGCATGGATTCAGCAAGAAGGTTTTCCTCCTTCAGTGCTTCGACTTGCGCGTTGTGAATTTGCTCAGGAAGGTTTGAATGGATGGTAAGTTGTAACGTGCGAACGTGTTTAGGCTTGGTTTCTCTTTGGTTAGGGGCGTCGGCTATGACGTTTGCCTTGCCCGGATGGTATTTGATTACGCACTCGTAGTCGTTTAGAAGTTCAACTAATCGACGCTGTCGCATGTTCAACTGCTTCTGCTGGAGACTCTTGTGATCGGTGTAAATCGTGCACTTGGTATCGTACTAATAGTGCTCCATATCTTAAGTGCAAAGACTGTAACAATCCTAAATAAACCGACACCCTCGATTATTTTCCAACACCCTAATATATTTTAAAATGTCCCACTATGTCCAAAAATACACCCCATACGCGAATACAGGCCTCAAATATATTAAATAGTAATAAAAATAAATAAAAATTGAAATCTTGGGCTGAGGCGGGCCGCGTAGACCCACCCCAACCTTACGCGGACGGTTTCAAGGTTGAAACCTGATTTCGTTTGATTTCTTAAGTTCAGGCGGGCCGCGTAAGACCCCGTTTAGTTAACGCGGGCCGCGTGAGATCAAGATAGTGGCGCAGCCCGGTGATGACACGTGTCATCATCGTGTCAAGTCTAGTTGGTGATCCGGACGAGCTACGCTTTGACCGGGGTTTGACGCGGGCCGCGTAGGCCCTTGCCTACTCTTACGCGGGCCGCGAGAGAGTCAAGATCAGCAACTATATAAAGGAGCCATCGGGTTCAACCAGAATTCGTTCAAAAATCATTTCTCAATCTAAAATTCTGAATAGTAGGCTTTATAAGCGGGTATTATACCCCCTAATTAGCGAAGTTCTGCTCCGTTGTAAGTATTATAACCCCTGGATACGTATTAGATACGCTGCCCGATTGATCTAGGGTTCCGTAATGGCTGTCGTGGTTCTGCCCGACGTAGTCATTGGAATGCCATCTCGGGGAGGGTATTGCTAATGTTAAAATGGGTTATTAATACTAACGCGTGTACATTTGTGTAAATTATAGATTATCACCGGGAAACCCTTACGGAAAATCTTAGACAGCAAAGTGAGTTGATCCACTTTTTGTAAACCTTTTGTTAATTGTTTTTACAAAACCTTAAATACTTTTCCATGCGAAGAACAGTTATTGAGTATTTGTAAGAATACAATTATGATGAGTATGTTGGGGTTTTGTATACAAAATTTGTTACCACCTGGTCAAGGAGTAACATTTCCACAAGTCGGGTTCGACAGTACCATGGATGTTAATTGTGATGTCTTGTAAACAAATATAATTGCGGGATCGCCCTCAATACTGTACAATGGGATTTTTATTTAAACTTGATTAAACTGGGATTCACTCACCAGTATTTCCCACTGACAAATGTTTTTAAAACGCGTTTCAGGTAACAAACTGTGAAAGCCAAATAGAAGCCAGCTGGACAGCACTGAAGGCTTGGAAAAGTGGCAATAAAGTTACCTAAAAATAAAATAGATGTTTTTATTAAATAAATAGGATTTATTCCTATGAAAATGCATGTACTATGAACTTGGGTTTTATCCCAATATGTTTATTTATATATAAATGGTGGTTTTACTCTGATAAACATTTCCTAACTACGGTCCCGATGAAAATTTCCGCTGCCAAATTAGACAATACACGATACCACCGAATCTGGCTCGCGGCCGCCCGTTCCCGGGAACCAGGGATCGGGGGTTGCGACAGGAGGTGGTATCAGAGCTAAGCCACTGATTCAGCCACAGAGGTGTTCTGCTGCATCAAATTATAAAGTGTTAGGAAATAAATTATGGAAATACGTGCATAACTGTATTTATTTGTTATGTGTTATTTGACTATCTGTTAGTTTACAGTATGAGCGACCAAGGACCATCTGACGCGTACCGTCAATTGTCTGGTTCTCCTAGAAGCGAAGGCACCTCCTCTTCTCAGCCTGCCCTCTCAGGGTACTCTGCTAATACGGAAGAAGGAATCTTTATGTTTAAGGCTCAGTCAGAAGAGCCATTTCCTCAGAAAAAGAGGGGGTGGTTCAGTAGAGGGGCACACGAGCGTAGGAAGCGTATGAAAAAGTTACAAGATCAGAGGGTATTAGCCGCAGCCAAGAGAGAGAGACAGATGCCTATGCCCAGGACATGATAAATAGGGGTATAGCCAACATCCACATACTAGCAACCACTGCAGCTGACCCAAATTTGGAGCAAATAATAGCACCCCAACCACAGCCACCAATCCCTGACCAACCCATGGAGATAGAAAACCCTGAAAACCAAGTGGAGATGCATGACTTGAATCCGGAAGAAATTCCTAGGGTACCAGCACCAAACCCCCTAGACCCAAATTACGATCCCTGGTGGGATGACGTTAGGGACTATGTGCAACGTTACACGATACATGAAGACACACCCATGCAGAACATAGGAGCCTACCCAGGTATGGACCCTTTAGATCCCTATTACCATGATGAATACATTAGGGAGATCTTAGAAGATCCTTACCGATTTCAGGCACTTTCACCCCCATATCAGGAACCCGCACCCCAGATTCCAAACCCAGTCCTAGAACCTGCACCCCCAATGAGTGCAGAAAACGTACAAGAACTTAGGACATTTGGTGAGGAAATTTTAGAAAGCAGTGAGAGAATGCGACAGGTGGGAGAGCGACTCGTATGGAAATACGATGAACGCAATATGGATTTTTGGATGAATCCATATCCATGAATGTGAGGATGGTGAAATGGTAATAGTAATAATAATAATAACATAATAATAATTAAATAAAATAAAATATGTGTGTATGGATGCCTATTACTATTAGTGTGATTCTATTTCTGTTGGTATTGTAATTTTTATTTCAGTACTAAGTGTGTAATAGACGTATAGTATATGGAAATAGAGTAAAGTCGCAATGATCGACGGTTTTGACAAAAATGCGTGTCATGTGAATGACTATATGAAATATTATTTTGTGATATTAATATGGGGTAAATGTTTAAAATTCAGATGGCCGACGAAGAAAACCAAGGAAATCTGAATAACGATAACCAGAGTAACATTAACGTGGTTAATGAGAATCCAGGCATCAATAATAATAGAAACCAAATGGATAATAGTGTCGTTCAACACATAGTGGCACAAGGAATTATAGATGCAATGCCATTTATTATTCAAACGGTTCAGGAAGCGAATAATAAAAGTAAACATAGCAGTAAGCGACCAATTGAACCAGAACACAGCGTGAACAATGGACCCGTACTTCAGGTGCCCATTCCCAAAAGAAGAAGAAACGTGTCTTACGGTTGTTCTTTCAAAGAATTCTGGTCCTGCAAACCAATAGAATTCTCGGGCAATGAAGGACCCATTGCAGCTCTACGCTGGATAGAGAAAAATGAGGCTGTTTTAAAAATAAGCAAATGTGCGGAAGAAGACAAAATAATGTTTGCTTCTAATCTGTTTAAAAACTCAGCCTTAGAATGGTGGAACACTATCCTCCAGTCAAGAGGAAGTGATAGGGTGTACAACATGGAATGGGAGGAATTTAAGAATATGGTAGAAAGGGAATTCTGCCTTCCCAATGAAAAGGAACAGATAGCTAATAAATTTCTAAACCTTAGGATGACCGGGGTAGATAGTAAGGGCTATACTACCACATTCTTTGAATATGCTAGAATAGTGCCAACCCTTGCATCACCTGAACCAGTATTAATCTCCCGTTACATCTGGGGATTAATTGGAGAGATTAGACATGTAGTCAAGGCAGCTAGACCTCAAACTATAGAAGAAGCTGTAGAACTAGCAAATACCTTGACAGATGAGTTAATCCGTACTAGAGAAGAAGAACAGAGGAGAAACCTAACCCAAAGACTTACTCAAGAATTCCGTTCTGGGAATTACAACCATAGGAATATGGGTTCTACCTCTGCACCTTTCTGCAAGGTTTGCAAGAAAAAGCATTCGGGAAAATGCTCCACTCTTTGCAATTTCTGCAAGATGCCAGGACACAAGGAAGAAGATTGCAGGAGAAAATCCAATAATGGACTATGCTACAATTGTGGAGAAAAGGGTCACATTAAGACAAACTGTCCAAAATTGGCTCCAGCTGTGAACAACAAGAACACTAAAAATGCTAGAGCATTTGTTCTGACTGCAGATGAAGCCAAGATGATTCCAGACGTGATAGCTGGTACGTTTTTAGTTAATGATGTTTTTGCTAAAGTATTATTTGACTCTGGTGCGAACCAAAGTTTTATTAATACTTCGTTTTGCAAACTGCTAAACCAGTTATTAACTAAACTACCACAAGAGTGTCTAGTAGAGACAGCTAATGGAGAAACTGTTAGGATTTCTGAAATCTTGCAGGGAGCAAGAATAGAAATTTTAAATCAAAAGTTTATAGCAAACCTTTATCCCATGAATCTGACGGGATTTGATGTTGTATTAGGAATGGATTGGTTAATAGCCAATAAAGCCAGTATTTTATGTGATCAAAAGTCAATCCAAGTAAATTCACCAAAAGGTAAAGTGATCACAATTAAAGGAGATAAGCCCTCTAGGTCCACAAAATTTATCTCTGTGATGAAAACTGCAAGTTATATAAGAAAAGGTTCTATAGTGTATTTGATTTCCATAATCACTAACACTAAAGGAAAAGAACTAAAAGACATTCCATTAGTGTCCCAGTTTTCAGATATATTTCCAGAGGAATTACCAGGAACAGCACCAATTGCCAAAGCACCTTACCGTTTGGCACCCACAGAAATGCAGGAATTGAAGAAACAATTAGATGAATTACTGGAAAAAGGATTCATACAGCCAAGTTCGTCGCCATGGGGAGCGCCAATATTGTTCGTTAAAAAGAAGGACGGATCAATGCGTATGTGCATTAACTACCGTGAATTGAACAAAGTTACGATTAAGAATCGGTACCCATTACTGAGAATCGATGATCTGTTCGATCAACTGCAAGGAGCTCGATTTTTCTCAAAAATCGATTTAAGGTCAGGATATCATCAATTAAAGGTACAGGAAGAGGACATTCCTAAGACCACATTCAGAACAAGGTATGGTCATTATGAATTTACTGTCATGCCATTTGGTTTAACCAATGCCCCAGTCGCATTTATGGACATGATGAACCGAATATGTAATCCATATTTGGATAAATTCATAATTGTCTTCATAGATGATATTCTAATTTACTCTAAGAGTAAAGAGGATCATGCAAAGCATTTGCATACACTTTTAAGTCTATTAAGAAAGGAAAAGCTTTACGCTAAATTTCAAAATGCGAGTTTTGGTTAGAACAGGTTCAATTTCTTGGACACCTAGTTAATCATGAAGGAATTCATGTAGATCCAAAAAAAATCGAGGCGATTACTAAATGGAAAACCCCTGAGTCACCAACCGAGGTTAGAAGTTTCTTAGGATTGGCCGGTTATTATAGAAGATTTATTCGAGATTTTTCTAGAATAGCCATTCCTTTAACTAAGTTAACCTATAAATCCATTAAGTTTGAATGGGGACCAAAACAAGAAGAAGCTTTTAAAATTCTTAAGCAAAGATTAACTAATACACACATATTAGCGTTACCAGAAGGAACTGAAGACTTTGTAGTCTATTGTGACGCTTCTAAGTTAGGTTATGGATGTGTATTAATGCAACGCCAAAAGGTTATAGCTTATGCATCTAGACAACTTAAAAATCATGAAGAAAATTATTCAACCCATGATCTAGAACTAGGAGCTATAATTTTTGCCCTTAAGATTTGGAGACATTACCTTTATGGTAGTAAATTTACCATATTTACTGATCATAAGAGTTTAAGGTATGTTTTCGGGCAAAAGGAATTGAATATGAGACAAAGACGCTGGATGGAGATGCTTAGTGATTATGATTGTGATATCCAGTATCATGAAGGAAAAGCAAATGTAGTGGCAGATGCTTTAAGTCGAAAGTATCATGAAAAGCCAAAAAGGGTACGTTCTCTTAAATTAAATCTGCAAGTAGATTTAAATGATCAGATAAGAGAAGCACAAGAATCAGTAATCAAGGATGATGCTGAAAAACTAAAAGGTATGATTAAAGAATTAGAACAAGGAACAGATGGAATTTGGAGATTCCATAAAAAGAGAATGTGGATACCTAAATTAGGAAATCTACGTCATAGTATATTAGAAGAAGCCCATAAGTCTAAGTATACGATGCACCCAGGGAATGATAAAATGTACCAGGATTTAAGGAAAAATTTCTGGTGGATAGGAATGAAGAAAGACATAGCAGCCTATGTTTCTAAATGTTTAACTTGTTCACAAGTTAAAGCTGAACACCAGAAACCCTCAGGTTTGTTACAGCAATTAGAAATGCCAGTATGGAAATGGGAATTGATAACAATGGATTTTGTTACTAAATTACCCAAAACAAAGAAAGGAAATGATACAATCTGTGTGATTGTAGATAGACTAACCAAGTCAGCTCATTTCCTACCAATGAAGGAAACTTTCAGTATGGAACAGTTAGCTAAATTATATGTAAATGAAATCGTTTCATTACATGGAATACCTTTATCAATTGTTTCTGATAGGGATAGTCGATTTACCTCTCATTTTTTGTCAAGTTTCCAAAAAGCCATGGGAACTAAGTTAAATCTGAGAACAGCTTATCGTCCTCAAACAGACGGACAAAGCGAAAGAACAATTTAGACAATGGAAGATATGCTTAGAGCTTGTGTAATTGATTTCGGAGGTAATTGGGACGATCACTTACCTTTAATAGAATTTTCTTATAATAATAGTTATCACACAAGTATCAATGCTGCACCATTCGAAGCACTTTATGGTCGTAAGTGCCGAACCCCAGTCTGTTGGGCAGAAATTGGGGAGAAGCAACTATCTGGACCTGAGATATTACAAGAAACAATCGACAAGATTATTCAAGTCAAGGAACGACTGAAAGCAGCACGTGATCGACAAAAGAGCTATGCTGATAACCGACGTAAACCATTAGAATTTCAAGCAGGAGACAAAGTATTATTGAAGGTCTCTCCTTGGAAAGGAGTAGTAAGATTCATCAAAAGATGAAAGCTAAGTCCCAGGTATATTGGACCTTTTGAGATTATTAGAAGAATAGGACCTGTAGCTTATCAGCTACAAGTGCCAGAGGAAATGACAGGAATACATGATGTATTTCATGTATCTAATCTAAAAAAGCACTTAGCTGATGAATCGCTAATATTACCTCTTAAGGATATAGAGGTAAATGAACAACTTAAGTTTATAGAAAGGCCTCTACAGATTGAAGACAGGAAGGTCAAGAATCTCAAACACAAGAGATTAGTTCTGGTCAAAGTAAAGTGGGACTCTAAAAGAGGACCTGAGTACACATGGGAGCTTGAATCAGAAATGCAACGGAAATATCCACACTTGTTCCAGTAGATCTCGAGGACGAGCTCTAAAACAAGGTGGGGAGGATGTAACAATCCTAAATAAACCGACACCCTCGATTATTTTCCAACACCCTAATATATTTTAAAATGTCCCACTATGTCCAAAAATACACCCCATACGCGAATACAGGCCTCAAATATATTAAATAGTATTAAAAATAAATAAAAATTGAAATCTTGGGCTGAGCGGGCCGCGTAGACCCACCCCAACCTTACGCGGGCGGTTTCAAGGTTGAAACCTGATTTCGTTTGATTTCTTAAGTTCAGGCGGGCCGCGTAAGACCCCGTTTAGTTAACGCGGGCCGCGTGAGATCAAGATAGTGGCGCAGCCCGGTGATGACACGTGTCATCATCGTGTCAAGTCTAGTTGGTGATCCGGACGAGCTACGCTTTGACCGGGGTTTGACGCGGGCCGTGTAGGCCCTTGCCTACTCTTACGCAGGCCGCAAGAGAGTCAAGATCAGCAACTATATAAAGGAGCCATCGGGTTCAACCAGAATTCGTTCAAAAATCATTTCTCAATCTAAAATTCTGAATAGTAGGCTTTATAAGCGGGTATTATACCCCCTAATTAGCGAAGTTCTGCTCCGTTGTAAGTATTATAACCCCTGGATACGTATTAGATACGCTGTCCGATTGATCTAGGGTTCCGTAATGGCTGTCGTGGTTCTGCCCGACGTAGTCATTGGAATGCCGTCTCGGGGAGGGTATTGCTAATGTTAAAATGGGTTATTAATACTAGCGCGTGTACATTTGTGTAAATTATAGATTATCACCGGGAAACCCTTACGGAAAATCTAAGACAGCAATGTGAGTTGATCCACTTTTTGTAAACCTTTTGTTAATTGGTTTTACAAAACCTTAAATATTTTTCCATGCGAAGAACAGTTATTGAGTATTTGTAAGAATACAATTATGATGAGTATGTTGGGGTTTTGTATACAAAATTTGTTACCACCTGGTCAAGGAGTAACATTTCCACAAGTCAGGTTCGACAGTACCATGGATGTTAATTGTGATGTCTTGTAAACAAATATAATTGCGGGATCGCCCTCAATACTGTACAATGGGATTTTTATTTAAACTTGATTAAACTGGGATTCACTCACCAGTATTTCCCACTGACAAATGTTTTTAAAACGCGTTTCATGTAACAAACTGTGAAAGCCAAATAGAAGCCAGCTGGACAGCACTGAAGGCTTGGAAAAGTGGCAATAAAGTTACCTAAAAATAAAATAGATGTTTTTATTAAATAAATCGGATTTATTCCTATGAAAATACATGTACTATGAACTTGGGTTTTATTCCAATATGTTTATTTATATATAAATGGTGGTTTTACTCTGATAAACATTTCCTAACTACGGTCCTGATGAAAATTTCCACTGCCAAATTAGACAATACACGATACCACCGAATCTGGCTCGCGGCCGCCCGTTCCCGGGAACCAGGGATCGAGGGTTGCGACAAAGACTACAGCTCACAACTCCAGGTCGTGGGTAGTGTAGTTCTTTTTGTGAACTTGGAGTTGTCGAGACGCATAGGCGATGACCTTCTCATGTTGCATCAACACGCAATCGAGTCCTCGAATGGACGCATCGTAGTAGACAATAAAATCATCAGTGCCTTCAGATAGGGATAGAATAGGTGTACTACATATCTTTTCCTTCAACTGCTAGAACGCGGATTCTTGAGCATCACCCCACTTGTAGGTAATACCCTTTTGGGTTAGAGTAGTGATGGGTTGTGCATGTGACCGAGAAAATGGAGTTCACGAAGCAAAAACTCGCATTTCGAGAATTTAGCATAACGTTGCTCGTTTCGAAAGAGTTCCAAAGTAAGGCGTAAATGTTGCTCGTGTTCCTCCTGGCTCTTAGAGTAGATTAGAATGTCGTCAATGAAAACAATGATGAATTATCAAGGTAGGGTTTGCACACACGGTTCATAAGATCCATGAAAACCGCATGTGCATTGGTTAACCAAATGGCATAACCAGGAACTCGTAATGCTTTATCGGTTGCAGTTAATTGTTGTAGATGACCATCTCCCGATCTAAGAGGAAATAGGTACATAAATAAAGAGGTCGATGAAGACGAAGTTATACACAAGCAAGGTGCTTTCACATGGAAAAGGTGTTGACCTCGGCATACCTCATGAAAGTAGAAAATTTACTTTGTGCACCTGCACTTGATGAACTTAAGTATGGCTCGTTGCTCCTCGAGTAACGTTTGTAGAGAGCGATTTTACCAAGCGAAGATTCACGCAGAATAGGGTTAGACAAGAACTATAGTGTTCATTAAAGCACAAAAAGATAAGACGTGAAAATATACCAAAGTGTAGCCGCAATCAATGTGTTCGACTTGGTGGAATACATAAATGTTCTAGAATCATAAGTAAAGATTTATCCGATGTCGAGGATGTCATTGGTCTTACGCCAGTGGTATAAAATAGAAATAAGGAACGTTATTCGCCGATAGAAGTGTTAAGTCAATAGGGTTGGCACAACAAGAATTAACTAGAGAAGAATGGTTGTCGCACGAGTTCGTAGTGTTTAAGTTCACTGAAATGTCTGTCAAAGTTTTCGAGCTCGTCCATGTGCGAAGGAGGGATAATTCACTTTGATCCATGAGCTTAAATGAGTTTGTGATTTATCAATCCGGTAGGCAACCAAATTCGAAAGAGTTGCCTTAAGTCGTGCGAATGAATTTGAAATACTACCTATGTCTTCAAGTGGTTCCAATGAGAGGGCGCAAAAACATGTTCAAAACGGTATGATCATATCAACAATACCTCACCCTCTTCAGGGTTCAAGAAGTGATCACCAATGATCGAAGGTCGAGCTTACCGAATTCTATAAGCTAGAGCGAAATCTTATTTAGAGTTTCTGTATGGAGAAGCGGGGATGTAGTGTCACCATGATTCAGGAATGATAGATTTGTCTAAGTCGATAATAGAAATTATATATCACATTAAACGATAAACATCGGCCAGTGCAAAGTCTAGTGAGAAGATTCGCATAAACAAAATAACTTTCATTGAGTAACGACTCTTGAATTATAGGAAGTAAGGTAACTGTTTTGATCATCGCGTTCATCTGTGGGTTGACTAATCTGTGTCTCCGTCTTCCAATGTCCCTTAGACCATCGAATCATTAGGAGAAATTTCATTTAGAGTGTTGGATATACTAAGGTGCAAATCAAGTTTGGCTAAGAATTTACCACATAATAGGGTAATGGGGGGTAACCTTGTGATCGATGGGGATTGTGATATGGTTGTTAACATTTCACCATTCCGGTTGTGGATCAAAAGAACAGGAGTAGAACAGGAGGTTGGTGATGCTCAGGCGAAGAATTAAGCGAAAAACAAAGAATCTGACATATAACTGAAGAATTCTGACAACTATTCTGATCACCGGTGGCAGCTCCAACAGCGGCCGGTAACGTCAATGGCATGAGATGAAAGTTCGTTGAATCACGGTCATGTGGATATCTCATTTGTCCAAAACGGAGTTCGGATGATAGAGTTTCGAGCTGCGCGATAACAATCGCGCAAAACTGTGACTTCTAGCCACTGTTTCATTTTCCGATGACTGTAGTGGTGGTTTCCGGAAATAGCGACAGGTGGAGATGATGGGGTTCGTCGACACGAACGCATGGACATATTATTCTCCTAAATCCGTATTCGTTTGAGTCAGTTCTGGTCTACTCGAATATTGATGCGCAAAACCGAACGAACGGAGAGTCAGATATATGTTTTGGCAGCAGTGGCGATGTTGGCGGACGACGCCAATAATTTTTAGATGTCGGGCATGTTGAGACGATCGCGTGGATAGGCAGAACGCATGAAACGGATGTCGTATGGTCAAGTTATGGGTAAAACAAGATTCTACTCGCATTTTGTATCAGGAGTTCTGAGTGAAATAGATGCGTCAAGGACGTCACGTACACAAAGGTATGACTCTAGAAACTTATATTCATTGTTGGGGGTTATTTTGGAATATGAGGAAAATGTCGAGGACGATTCTTGTGAACGTTTTTCGGTAATGTTAAATCATGGGTATCGTACGCGAATGGATGCATTGGCTGTATTGTTTGGAATGGTTTTAAGCCGAGTTTGTAACCTTTTGATTTGGAGTAAATGGGTTGAGTATTCTGATTTAGGTGGTGGTTCAGAAACGACTGGTTCCTTGCCACTAGCGTGTTGTGGTTTCGAATTTAGTGTTAGGGGAATTCATTCTCACCTAAGGTATGTGATGTTTACATATTTAGTTCGCAATAAATCATGGTGTTGTAAAAGTAACGCGTATAAATTCCAAGTAATTCACATACCATGTATGCATCTAAGTATGACGAACCTTGCAATCTGGAGTGTGGTATCGTTGTGGTTTCCAATAAAGAACGGTTTTTCAAAAATTCATATTTTAAACCTAGTTCACTATAACCAATGGCTTTGATGCCAATCTGTAACAGCCCAGCGTAACTGCACCATGATATTGTCCGCTTTGGCAGCCAGCACGCTCTCAGCGTCCGCCCTCATAGTTTTAAAACGCGTCATGATGGTGAAGGTATCAAGCCTCTTATAAGGAAGCATTTGTTCCCCTTCACAACCAATGTGTGATATCACATATATTGTATATGATTACAACTAACAACTAACCACAAGAGACACAAATGTCTATTATTATTATTATTAAGTATGTTAAAATATATGTTATTATTATCGTTAAACTTTATAGCATGAGACACAGTTAACAAGAAACACAATAAGCCACACAAGGGGCACGCAAAATGTCTGCTATTATTATTAGACTTTATATTCAGAGGTTTTTTTTTAGTAAATTGTCATTTTAGTCCCTAAGGTTTGTCCAAATTTGCCATTTTAGTCCAAATAGTTTTTTTCTCCTCTGGGTCCCTGACTTTTCCTTTTTGTTGCCATTTTGTTCACATTGTCTAACTCAATCCAAAAACCTCATTTTTAACCAGGTGTATTTTGGGGATTTTCAATTTAAATCTTTCAAATTGCCATTTTGATGAAAAAAAACCATTTTTATAATTTCTTTCTTTTAATCATTTATGTATAATATATTCGTTTTATAATTATAATGAAATCACTTTTATTATTATTAATAATATTATTATTAGTTTATATATAACATATATATGCAAAGATCTGATTACTACTAATACATACAAAAACCATCACTGCCATCACCTACCTTCCCCACCCTTCCCCAAATCAAAAGCCACCGCCTCCACCATCACCTAAACCTGCAACCACCAGACCGATTCATCGTCGCCGCCTTCACTATTATACCACCATTAAACCTTCAACACCAGATCTAGCCGACAAGCACCACCAATCTCAAACCCCCAAACCCTCTCCGGCGAAACCCTTCGTAACCGGCCCATGAGCCACCACATCTCCACCACCATACTTGTAACAACCCGACTTTCCGGGTCAAGTCAAAGTCAAGGTCAAGTCGTGCTCTTACTTAGATCTGTCATTTCGTGCTTAATTGACTTGTACTCTCGAGATTCCCATTATCGCTAACGGGTTAACAATCGATATTTTTAAACTATGTTTTACAACGTATTCACAACGCTTATTCACAACGCAGTTATCGCATTTTAACATAGTTACGCATACTAATTAAACGCATTTTATCGCATATTACATCACATCGCAATCTCAACGCAACTCGAAGCGCAGATTTACTTTATGCAATTATGTGTTATGTGTGTTATTTGTGGGATTACTTGTTAATGATATGTGGTTATCTCATCGCAACGCTCACTCGCAACTCGCTTAAACGCAACGCAACGCTTAACGCACGAAACAAAAAGTCGAAAACCAATAAAACGCAACTCGGCAGGTAGAATGGCCACCCGATCAAATGGACATCCGACCGGATGACCATCCGACCGGATGGCCATCCGATCGGATGGCCATCCGATCGACTCTCCACCGCCTTATCTCTTTTCTCACACTATAAATACCCGTCTGTCACATCACTATTCACTGATGTGACAGCTCTATCCGACTCAGACGCTCCAAGTCTCTTTCAAGCACTTTTCTCTCGATTTAAGGCTATCCCGTAAGTATTCCACCCTAAATCTTGTACTTTCATCATCACTACACACCTTTTCATCATTTTTCTCCATCAAATCGTACGTTTTCACCATGAAATCACCTGGTTTGGACTACTTGAAGGTGACGTCATCATGGTTTCTTATGCAAACTGTGGTATGGCATCATCTCATCAAGATTTATTCAGATCTAAAGGATTTCTACACGATTTAACATAAATCCCAACTAGATTTCAACACTACTTCGCGGATTCAAACTTTTATTCAACTTTTCTTCACTTTTTACTTGAAACCGGTGGAACCCGGACCCCTTCAGGCTCTCTACTTAAGAATCGGTCTGAAAACGGATTTTCGCTGGAGAGACGACCGATTCACAGGTTGAACAAGAAACTCCATCAAGAACAGTTAAGTCTGATCGAATGGGGTGATTCCCATCCGACCGACTGAGCTGAACCATGGTGTGTTTCCGTTGTTTGACACGTCATCACGCTGTCTCCGTTAAAACTTCAAACTTTTTAACTTAGTAGATTTTTCAAAATTTTCAAACAATAGATCATCCAATCGAATAGCCATCCGATCGGGTGACCATCCGATCGAACGACTATTCGATCAGGTGACTTGTTCTTTACAACTTTCAACACTTAAACGATTGATCAAAACTTCAAAGAATATCGCACTTTCAATCGAATAGCCATCCGATCGAATGGCCATCTGTCCGGATGACCATCCGATCGAATAACTTGATCTATACTACAACGAAAACTTCAAAAAGTTCTAAAACGATTTACAAACACCACAACTCATTCGAATGGCTATCCGTTCGAATGGTCATCCGTCCGGATGACCATCCGATCGACTCACCATTCGACACTTATCATCCGACACGTTGCTTACACGATGTTCAACGCTTACGCTACTGTTCTATGCTCAGGCTAATCTCCACGCGCCCCCTTCAATCCAAGTACTGTGTTTACTAGCTAAACACTAACCGTGAGTATACTCGAACCCATTTTCCTTTAACGCACTTTGGGTGTTACATATGTTCTCTATCAAAACACATCAACACACAACGCAATTAGATATTTTCCTTTTATTTTTTAATATAAAAAAAGAATGGATTAAAATGGCAATTTGAAAGATTTAAATTGAAAAATCCCCAAAATACCCCTGGTTAAAAATGAGATTTTTGGATGGAGTTAGGCAATGTGATCAAAATGGTAACAAAAGGGAAAAGTCAGGTACCCAGAGGAGAAAAAAAACTATTTGGACTAAAATGACAAATTTGGACAAACCTCAAGGACTAAAATGCCAATTTACTTTTTTTTTCTTTAAGGAACGAAAGCACCTGGCCCGAGAGAAATTTCCAAGACGTGAACCGCTGCAAGTATTGAAGCTTCGAACCAAATGGTGGTTTGATCACCCTGATAACCTGCAAACAAAAATCAAAACCTCTTCTGCTTGCCGCAAGAACCTCTTCCGACGCTTGAATCTTCAAAAACTGTGACAGATTCGGTTCCAATTTCACAGATCTACGACCGATAGAATCAACAAATTATCTTGGTCTGCTAATTTCTTGAATCTGTGAAGAAATTGTGGAGAATTTGGGTGTGCGATTTGAAAATTTTGGGTTTTTGTGTCGATATAGTAACCCAACAACAATCTTACGAAGAAAGTAAAAGAGAACTGCAGTGGTCAGACGAGCGATGGAGCAAGAGGTGAAACTGAAACCGTGAAAGCTTTGAATTACGAGCCGGTTTCTGACAAGCGGCGGAGCTGCGACGGTGATACGATGGTGCGACAGCGGTTTGGTGGTTAGGTCAACGAGGTGGAGGTTCGGTGGCGTTGTATGAGGCGGTAGGGTTTGCGGCTTTAGGTTTTACGATGTGTAGGCGGTGGTTGCAGGTGCTAGTTGCGGTGGCTCGTGAAGTCCTTTTTTACTAATTTTACTTCGTTTTGGATCACAAAAATTCGCATAGTCACGAAAAGAGTAGCTAAGGGGCTGTTTGGCAACATCTGAATGGTTAAGTGCTGAATGAATAAGAGATCTGAATGGTTAAGAGACTCTGAACCAATAAGTGCTGAACCAGTAAAGTGTTGTTTGGTTGCACCTCTGAATGACTGTGTAAAATGACATTTTTACCCCTCTGAACTACTTTGTGCTGAATGAAATATAGCTGTTTGTTTAGTGCTTTGTACTGAATGATGAATAACTTAAAAAAAATACTTAACATAATAGAAAATCCTAGTTACACATAAATTCTTCAAAGTACATGGAAACGTACTATAATCCAAATAGAAATTCATACTATTCGTACAATTTTAATTTGAACCATTTGATCATAGTTGACTAGCAATCTGATTACGTAAGGTATTCATATACTCAATGCCTTGTGAACCCCATTCTATGTCTTGAACGAACAGCCCATCACTCTCTCCACCTTGTATTTCGGAAAACAAAGTGTTCTCGTCGTAGTCCATAAATAATTGATCATGAATATTGCATTTCCTTATAAAATTATGGACGGCAAAACAAGCAATCACGATTATTGGAAAAGAAAAGGGAGCCATTTGCTTTAGGATTGGGAATCTTGCCTTCAAAACACCATATGAGCACTCAATAACATTTCTCAGTTGTGCGTGTGCATGATTGAATTTTTCTTCCTTAGTTAATGCACGTTGTCGTCGAAAATCGACTAACCAATACCTCGTATTACGGTAGGGAGTCATAAATCCACGTGTGTTGGTGTATGCAGCGTCGCAAAGGTAATATTTATCTGTAAACGTTAGTATCAGAACTATTACATAAAAAGCACATAATGTATTGAATAATCAGTGTTAAGAATGGAAAAAACCTGGTGGGGGGGAAGGAAAGCCGGAAGTTTGGTTAAATGCTACTTCTTTTAAAACTCGTGAATCATGTGCAATGCCCTCCCATCCGGCCCATACGAACGTGAATATCATATTGAAATCACAAATTGCTAGTACATTTTGAAAGCATTCACCTTTTCCTCTTCCCCTATAACGAGTCTGTTGATCAGCAGGCACGATTGCATGTACAAGAGTGCCATCTAACGCGCCTATTGCTCCAGAAAATATTTCTTTTAGCTTTCTATGTCGTTCTGATGTATTGGCGTTTGCATTGGAAGATGTTGGAACTATAACTTCTCTTGCGAAATTCATCATTGCCCTTAACACCTCGTGAAAACATCTATGAATCGTTTCAGTCGAGTGTTGAAACCTTCGCTTAACCATTCGAAAACGTTCATTATGTCCTATGACTATCAAAAACATAGCCAACTTTTCTTCAAAGCTTATGTACTTACTACTTTGCAACCAATTTTTTTGTTTAAAATGGTTGCACAAAAGTACAAATGCCTCACGTGAAAGACGCATCATCTCATGACATTGTGTAGAAGATCCATGCAACAATTCTTGTGTGTATGCATGACCGTTCAATGCCGAATTCAAATCTCTTTTCCTTTTATTATTTTTGAGCATAACGATGCCACATGGCATAAAAGGATAAAGAAAACTAAAATCTCATCATCCGAATCCATACGAAAGCTGTCATAAAAATTCAAACACACATAAGTAACAAATAGTTTCAACAAAGGCCATAACAATAGTTCAACAAAAGCCATAACATTAGTTCAACAAAAGCCATAACAATAGTTCAATAAAAGGCATAGCAATAGTTCAACAAAAGCCATAACATTAGTTCAACAAAATCCATAACAAACAGTTTCAACAACAGCCTATTAGAACATTCCGTACTTCGCTCCCGCGTTCTTAACCCATAGCTCGCAACTCTGCGGCTTCAGTCACAACCACACTTTCCTAACATCAGCACTTTCACCAAAAAGCAAAAGCGCTGTTTGATGTCTTGCATCTGATTCTTCCCATCCCATTGATTCCAACTTCTCCATGAATGCATCAATATCATTAAAGATTTCATGTTTCTCAATCAATATCTTTGCCATCTTGGTAATGCAATCCCTAACTTCTAGTAGTGCTGAATCTTCGGATGACTTTTCCTTTCGTTTATCCCTTTTTTTAGACCTAATAGTTGACTCGTCACTAACACCTTGAGTCGGGGGCTCCTGCTGAGTACACTCGAAAACATCCTCAATGCCATTTAAATTTTGCTCAAACACTTCCTCATTAGGGTGAGGAAGTGTAGAAGATGGCCCCCAACTATCAAAACCAGTCGAAGTAGATCCCTCAAACAGTTGAACACAAAGCTCCGGGTAAGATAGGGGTACTCTTCTCAAGGCTTCTACGTATTTGTTGGACTGTGGGAAAAAATATTATAGAATACTATAAGATTTTTGAAATGTAATAATAACCATTACTTAGGAAAAAAAATACCTTAATCTCAATTTCCCATTCTTCTTCTGATAAGTTAAATGTGTTCGTTATGGGATCATAAACATTACCGGTTTTGCTTTTAAGCTTTAACCATGCCGCAAATTTTGATTTTGTATAATCATAACGATTCTTCATTTGCTTTTGATCCACTACGAAATTGTGTTCTATTTTCAACTTTTCACCTACATTCTTCCATGAGTGTGGTTTAAGACTGCTCCCTTCACGTCCACGAAGTGTGATTTCTTGAAGACATGTTTCAAGAAATGTTTTCTCAACACCCTCTAGGTTCCAATTAGTCCTACCCTTTTTTTGTGCCATTTCTTTGAACAATTCAAAACACACAAAAAATAGCTACTTGATACAAACCATACCATTAAACATCACAATATCGTATCACTAAACTATCACATCTTGCTTCAAAATATCATATCACAACAAATGCTTCAATACCATTAAACATCACAATATCTACAAACAATACCATTAAACATCACAATATCGTATCACAATATATGCTACAAAACCAAATTCAAACTATACTTCACAAAGATATAGCACCAAACATACAAACAGTACCTTAATCGATAGCTTCAAACAGAACATATAGCACCAAAATCAAATTTAAAATCAAATTCAACATCAAATTCAAACTCAAACAGAACATATTATTATTCAGTTAACATTAACTTTAGGCTACAATAAAAATCACTAATGTGCAAAATTTTCAACAACAGGATGATGACAAAATGAAGCTGGCACAACAATTTACTTTTTTGAATCCTAAACTCCAAGGTCCAACAATTTAATTTTTTATTTATTAATCTTGTGAGTGGAGATTAAACAAATGAAGATGATGACAAAATGAAGCTGGCACAAGCGTGACATCGGAACAGAGATAAAATCGAACAACAAATGAATAAAAGCAAAGGGAACAGAGATATATCAAACAATTATAGGTGTCTGTTTGTACCTTATAGTTGATTGTGGAAGAAAGTCGACGGTGCAGAGTGGAGGAGATCGACGGTGAAGAAGGCCGGCCGTGGAAATGGCGGCGCGAGTGGAGAAGGCCGTTGGTGAAGAAGGTCGCCGCTGCAGAGTCGACCTCCGATTAAGGGGGAGGGCGCTGCAGAGTGGAGGAGCTGGACGGTGGAAGAAAATGAGGGGAAGTGCGGCTGTGTGTTGAAGAAGAGATGTGTCTAGGGTTAAAGGGTATACATGTAATAATTTCTATTCAGGTCTCAAAATTGTCTGAACCATTCAGCTCTGAATGGATTCATTAAGAGGTCCTTTTTTGGTCAACCAAACACCTTGCCTCTGTCCGATTCAGAGGCTTGCCTCTTAATAGGGCCATTCAGACCTAAACAAACAGCCCCTAAATGTGTCCAGAGCATATCATGTAAGGCAAAGCATGATATCATGGACCACAAGTAATCATCATCATGTATATCAGGGGCGGCCCAGAGGGGTGCGGGGTGGGCGACGACTCAGGGCTCAAACCATTTAGGGGCCCAAAATTTTAGTTTTTTTAATAAAGTTACGCTGTAGAACTTAGAATATATAAGTACTGAATTGAAAAATGACAAGATGATGCTCATGGTTAGGTGGTTCTCATATCACTTTATTAGCAAGTAGGTCTTGTGTTCTAATATTGATAGCTTCATTTTAGTTGATTTTTTTTCTTTATGTTTGTTACCTATTGATAGCTTCATTTTTAGTTGATTTTTTTTCTTTATGTTTGTTACCTATGCATTAAATGCAAACGACATTAATTGACTAAGTTCGTGTTATACTAAATCAAAATAGGAATCATAGTTATTTCTCAAATCTAGTTTTAAAATGCTTATTTATGTTAATTTCTTAACATATTATTCAAGTTACAATTAGTTTTGTGTGTTTCATTTTTTTATGAAAAAGTCTTATTTTGTTTTTTTTTCTCTTTTAACTTTGTGTATTTTCTAAATAAATTTGGATAGGTTACGATGGTTTTACATGATCGTACATAACGATTTTTAAAGTTATGACGTAACTATTCCACATTTTCTTAATTTACCTTTACAACGTGTTTTCTTTCTACGTTTCGTTGTCCAAATGCGTGTGTGATGTGCTTTTTATCTACGTTTAACGAAAAAAAGCAGCCCGCCGCAACATGCAGGTGATTCCACAAATTTTTTATTCATTTTCATATATTTAAAACTTTTTTGTACATTTTTTTTTAAAAGTTTATATTTTCTCGTATTTTATCTTCGTATATGACCTATATATTTTTGAAAATTTTCGGAGACGATGCTGCTGATGTATATTATATTTATTTGGCCCACTTCTATTAGCAGCCGTAAGGCGGCTCTTTGACCCCAGAAAAATAGGTTTTAATCAATGTTTTAAAAACCGGTTTTTAAATCAAACCGGATTAGGCTAAAAAATGGTTTAACCGGTTGAACCAGTTTGTACCGAGCGGTTCAACCGGGTTGACTAGCTAACTCTATAATATCATAAATTAAAACATCAACTTAAAAGTTAATCAAAAAATGCATGATTACATATTTAAAGATAATCCAAAAGTAAATCCATAATAAAAAATAATCCAAAAGATAATCGAAAATCATTCAATTTTCCAACAAACTCTTTTAAATGAAAATGTATGATATGTTTAAGTCATTTGAGTGTTGAATACATAAACTATTTTCGTTTCATACAATATTAAATAAGAACTTTTAGTTACGAATAATCATAATATATAAAAATTACGTAAGATATGTAACATATATAATAAAAATAAGTAACAACCCAAACTAAAATAACCCTGGGCCGGTACCGGTATTACGTTTCAAACCGGTATACCGGATTTTACCGCCGGTACAAACCTGATGCCGTTTCACTTATTTAACGGGGTGTTTCGTACCGGATTTACATCTGAAAACGGTAATACCGGTACAACCGGCTGGTATTTACCGGTTTTTAAGACATTGGTTTTAATAGTGTAATAAGAAAACAGGAATGGCAAGATTGTACTTGGTCACCCTATCATGTATTATTATGTCAAAACTAGTGTTTTTCAATGACGCGCGTTGCGCGAAAGGCATTGGTGTTTTCTACCGACATCATTCTTCAAACGATTCGAGATAAACGATGCGTAACCAGCCATATCCCGCATTGTGGAGTGTATTAAAAAGGGAGCAATTGGACGATTGGATGCTGGGCTAGGTGTTTCTTGGAATGCCCACGGATTGTTCGAGTCAAAACCACGATTATTAGGATTCATTTTTCGTATTGTGGTTGGATGGGAATTTTTTTTAAAAATAAGATAGAAATGATTATAGAAGTGTAAGTATTTATAGTGAATAATTTTTTTTTAAACACATAGCCGTTGGCCAACGGCTTGCCCAAATGGCTATTTGTCTTGGCCAATGAGATCCCGCCATGTCATCTTGATAGCCTCGTCCAACGCCCAGGCTGAAAAGGGAGCAATTGGACGATTGGATGCTGGGCTAGGTGTTTCTTGGAATGCCCACGGATTGTTCGGGTCAAAACCACGATTATGAGGATTCATTTTTCGTATTGTGGTTGGATGAGAATTCTTTTTAAAAATAAGATAGAGATGATTATAGAAGTGTGAGTAATTATAGTGAATAATTTTTTTTTTAAACACATAGCCGTTGGCCAACGGCTTGCCCAAACGGCTACTTGTCTTGGCCAATGAGATCCCGCCATGTCATCTTGATAGCCCCGTCCAACGCCCGGGCTGAAACCCCCGCCCAATGGGCCACGCCGAAACCCAAGCCCACCCGGGGTGGTGACTTGGGCGTTTGTACCCAACCCACGCCACAACCCCCGCCCCCGGGCTGAAACCCCCGCCCAAGAGGCAACGCCGAAACCCAAGCCCACCCGGGGACGCCACAACCCCCGCCCCATACCCCATATTCACTTTGAATTTTATCTATATTGAATGTGAATGTGAATTATATGTGAATGTGAATGAATTCACTGTTCATTCACTTTGAATTTTATCATATATGAACTAAAAATAAGATAGAGATGATTATAGAAGTGTGAGTAATTGTAGTGAATAATTTTTTTTTAAACACATAGCCGTTGGCCAACGGCTTGCCCAAACGGCTACTTGTCTTGGCCAATGAGATCCCGCCATGTCATCTTGATAGCCCCGTCCAACGCCCGGGCTGAAACCTCCGCCCAATGGGCCACGCCGAAACCCAAGCCCACCCGGGGTGGTGACTTGGGCGTTTGTACCCAACCCACGCCACAACCCCCGCCCCCGGGCTGAAACCCCCGCCCAAGAGGCAACGCCGAAACCCAAGCCCACCCGGGGACGCCACAACCCCCGCCCCATACCCCATATTCACTTTGAATTTTATCTATATTGAATGTGAATGTGAATTATATGTGAATGTGAATGAATTCACTGTTCATTCACTTTGAATTTTATCATATATAAATGGAAGCCAAAAATAAACTTCGTATATTACATCTAGAACGTCCATTTCTTTTCAATTGTTATAGGTTGTTAATTAGGGGTGCATTTAGACACATTCTTGTTACATTATAAACTTTTATTATTATAATTATTTTGCGCATGTTCAGATTTTTCATTTCTTGTTTTAAGATATGATAAACTTCGAGTATAACTTTGTGACGTACTTATTTTTATTTACGTCAGTATAAATTTTACTCAAAAACGAGTAACGTATATGTAATTGAAGCACAAGTATACATGACATCAAAGCTATGCCACAGATTAATTTTTTTTTCTTTTATAAAATAACATGTTTACCATTTTCATTATTTCAGTAAGATAATATAATGTCTATAAATTTCAAATATACCGATGTGACATGTTTTTATTTATCTACAATAAGAGTCAAATATAGTTGATTTTTTTGTTCTTTGCCATGACAAACGAATTGATACCACCCTACGCACATTAAAATTGGTACCATATTCGTTTTTATGGTTTTCTCAACATGAGATATTTTAGTAGTATAATCTAGAGGCTTCTAAATTTGAATACACCGTTACGACGAGCTTACTTTTATCTATGATTCGTAATATAGTTGATTTTTTTCTTTGCCGTGAGAACTAAATCGATATTGTCCGAACAACACCAATACCAGTACTATATTCATTTTTAGGGTTGTTTCAGCCTGGTGGTGTATTGCCGGTATGGTAATAGTAAGTAACAAATTGAACCGATACCCGCCATACAACATTAGTGTCGATACCGTTATTCTTTTTTATAGTTATCGATTGATGTAAAACACATGTCGATATTATGTCGGACGTATCATTTTCAGTTGCTACACTGAGCGCTGTGAGAACCGAATCGATACCATCTGAACAACACCAATATCGGGTACCGTATTCGTTTTTATGGTTGTCTCGACGTGTTGGTATATAAGATATAGCAATAGCCGATACGGTAACACCATGTAACAAATCGAACTAATAACGGCCAAACAACATTGGTGTCGATATCGGTATTCGTTTTAATAGTTTTCAATTCATGTAAAACATATGTCAATATCCTATGAACATATCTCTTTCAGTTGTATACTGAGTGCCGGTATCATAGTAATGAACCCAAACGATACCGATCGAAAATCCGTTACGGAGCACGGAAAAACCCATTAGTATACACTACATATACAATCTACAAAATCCATTAAATCTTTTTTATGCAAATGTGATTATACATGCAGAGAAAGGGTAAAATAGAAACTCGACTTACTTGAGAAAATAACAATATTTTTTTTTAAATTTTTTTTACTATGTATAGTATATATATTGTTATTATTATTATAAAAGAAAAGAAAAGAAAATTAGAAAAATTGTACGCACTAATTATTAGATGATACCTAAAGAACTTATTACATATAATTAAAGGTTTATGTAATATAAATCGTAATGAGATTGTATGTGTCGATGAAAGTGGAAGCTAAGAGTAAAACCAGTTAAATTACTAGTATCGTTGAATCATAGTTATTATTATAGTAGAGTTTGTCTTTTTTTATGTATATAAAAAAGTGCACAAAATTCATAATATTCAAGCTTTCAAAATAATACGTCTCAATAACCTTTACGTAGTTGAAAATTTTGATGATTACGACCATTTATGGGCAAAATCATAGTTATTGTATAATTTTGGTAACCATTTTGGAAAAGAAAATTTGTGGTCTTAATCGGAGTGCTAGCTAGTGAAATAAAATATTAGATTTTAAAGAATTTCTTTCAAACATCGGAGTGCTACTGAAATAAAATATTAGATTTTAAAGAATTTCATTCAAACAACTAATATATATTTAGTCATCTTCCACACTTAAGCCTGCAACACAACCAGCCTGAAACAACTTTACACTCAAAACTTCGAAGCAATAATGGCAGAAGTTGCAACCAGACTGAAGATGGGGTTCATCATAGTGGGTTGTATGTTACGATCAGTTCATGTCTTGTTTGGACCCACAAGCTAGGTAGATGATAATTAGTTTTGTATATGCAATTTGTTGGAAATTTGGTGAATGAATATTAAATATATTTATAATTGAATGAGATTATAAATATTAATTAGAATATTCATTTGGTAATTAAAAGAGTAACTCTTGAGTATTTAATTAGTTTTATTAGAGTTTTTAAGTCTCTAATTAAGTGACTAATTAAGTGAATAATTAAGTGAAACTTTTCACTAGTCTTGTACATATAGTAGGCTATGTGCTTTCTTTTATGATAAGATAATAAGGTATTGTTTTATACATGAAGAATACTAGAAGTAGGAAAAACACTTGAAGACCAACTAGAGAGATGAGTATTCTCTACTTGTTTTCCACCACATGAGTTCAAACACTACAATTACCGGATGTAACCTTGGGCCGGTGAGCCATCTCCGGCAGTACAGACTGCTTCGGCTGTTGTACCCTGGGAGACAGACGCGTCGTCTTTAGTAGAGGCGCGAAATCTGTTTTAAGGGAAGCGTGTTGAACACGCGCCTCAACAAAAATCGTCAACGTTTTAGTGTGCTCTTTGTTGCAGTCAAGGAGTATTTTTCAAGACTCAAGATGATGAATACTCGAGTCTAGGATGCTATCAAGTGCGCGTGAAGGACCCATCAGAGATGCGGCTTGAATCAAGATTGGTATATATAATTATACTTATATTCTTTTTATTTAGTTATTGCAACCGGTATTGTACTATGATATTTCCTACGAATAACGAGAGTCTCGTTATGATATATTTTTGTAATTATATTTTACAAAAGGTGAACCTAATTCCTACAAACTTAAAACAGATTTCCATAAGATTGTTGCTACAATCTTAAAACCTTATTTATAAGGATTTTGGGTTCACAAAAGGATTTATAATAAAAAAAAAAAAATATATATATATATATATATATATATATATATTAAGGATTATGATCTTGTAAATATTTTCTTTTGGGAAATATGTATGTGGTACAAATTGTTGTGTTTGGATTTCTTGAGATTGAGATATAATCTTAAATCCTATACTGTGGTACAAAACGAATAGTTTTGGTTCAACCGTTTGGTTTTTGAAACGATTTTGGGAATCGTTAATTTTTCTAACTTTTGTGTTAGATCGAGTTTATTAGTGTAAACCATACGTTTTTTGTAAACGTTAAATTTTCTAACATGTGTGTTAGACCGGAATTATTGGTGTAAACCATACGTTTTTTGTAAACGTTAAATTCTCTTATGTAGAGCTTTTTATGTCTTTAAATAAGAGTTTTATGTTACTTGATTAGAGTTTTATGTCTCTAATTAAGTCTCTATTTAAAGTAGACTCTTCATCCACCCATGGATTGATATGAACAAATAAGTCTTATAATGATTTTTGTAATCATTTGTCTTCTAACATGTGTGTTAGAAACGTTCATGAAACGCGTTGGTTTGGAAGCAATTTTTTAATTGTTTAGTTTCTAACGTGTGTATTAGAAATGACTTATTTATTTGATCCATATATGTGTTTTTAGCAAGTCGAATTAACATTTTGTGGAAATGTTAATATTTCTAACGTGCGTGTTAGAATTTCTTTCATTTTAACATGATTGTTAAAAATGGTTAAAATACAAATGCTTTGAAATGTTTTATGTAAACATTTTATATAAGTAGTTTGTTGTAGCATTGATTTTAATGCTTTGTATGATTTAGAAATAAAAGGTCATACATTGAAGTTGATGTTTGATTGGCTTCAAGAATTAAATCACCGTAAAGTGATAGTGTAGTTGTGTGGGATTCATCACCAACTTTAATTTGTGATTTCTAAATCAATTTGAGTGAAATTTTAATTACTAATTAAACTCTTCATATGGTGAAACTCTTGAGTAGAGTTTTAATGGTGACATTTGATGAGTTTTATTAGAGTTTAAATATATAATTATTGAGACTCTTAACTCTTCGTATGTGAAACTCTTGAGTAGAGTTTTAATGGTGATATTTGATGAGTTTTATTAGAGTTTAAATATATAATTATTGAGACTCTTAACTCTTCATATGTGAAACTCTTGAGTAGAGTTTTAATGGTGACATTTGATGAGTTTTATTAGAGTTTAAATATATAATTATTGAGACTCTTAACTCTTCGTATGTGAAACTCTTGAGTAGAGTTTTAATGATGACATTTGATGAGTTTTATTAGAGTTTAAATATATAATTATTGAGACTCTTAACTCTTCATATGGTGAAACTCTTGAGTAGAGTTTTAATGATGACATTTGATGAGTTTTATTAGAGTTTAAGTCTATAATTATTGAGACTCTTAACTCTTCATATGGTGAAACTCTTTAGTAGAGTTTTAATGATGACATTTGATGAGTTTTATTAGAGTTTAAGTACATAATTATTGAGACTTTTAACTCTTCATTTGGTGAAACTCTTGAGTAGAGTTTTAATGATGACATTTGATGAGTTTTAATGATATTATGCTCTAATTTGGTCATGTTTGGTACATATAAAATGACTTAAATTTTCTAACACGTGTGTTAGAAAATGTGTATCAATAATACGAGGTTAGAGATTGTTCATAATGAACAAAAATGTTTTATGTAAACATTTAATTGCCTATGTGTGCATTAAAACTGATGAGAAACAGTTTATTTTATAAACTATATCTTTGGAAAACGTTTTATGTAAACGTTCGATTCTATAATGTGCTTGTTATAACTTTTTTTTTTCCAACATGTGTGTTTAAAAAAAAAAAGTTATTTGGTGAAAACAACTTGGTGTTGTTGTGAACAAATTTAATTGTTCAAGTTTACTACTTAAATGTAGTATTTGTAACAACTTGGTGTTGTTTTGAGCATAATTGTCCAAGTTTAAAGTTTCAAGATGAAATGGGAAACTTGTACTTACAAGTGCATGGAGTCTTATTGAGGGAGTACCTCAAGACACGCCATGGGACAATATTGTTGAGAAGATTTCGGTCAGATTATAAAGTATTGAAGATAAAAGCTCTTTGCTATTTGATGTCTACATATTGTCTATGCTTCCGTTTAAATTTCAAAAGTGATTGACACTTATGATTTAGTTTCCAATGTATTTTATTGTTTTGTGTTCAATATCTTCGGATAACACATGCAATTTTTTACAAAGAAATAAATCACTAATGGTTGTGACGTATAAATTATTTTTGTGGAAAATAATTATAACGTCGGTTATACATTGTTTAAAAGAATATGGTTTTAAACGGATAGTACATGAAAATACTTAGACATAAACAACTTGAGAGTTGTTACATTGACTAAAAGTCAAAGACGAAACATCAAATGTATAACCACATCATGAATGAGTAATGAAAGAACGTAGTGAGTGTATTGAGATGAAATACACTAACGACATTCATGTCACATACTTCATTAGAAGTCATTGAAAAATTCACAAGTGTGAATTCTAACATATGAAAGTAAAAGTACTATATGTTATTGTATACCTTTAATAAATCTTGCGAGATTTATAAGTAGATGCGTCTACCACTTGATTATTGTTAGATCTATATGGAGATTTTACCTTCATTTGGGAGAGCATCCTAAATATACATGTCTCCTAATGAATAACAATAGATGTGTGCAAATCACTTATGGAAAAATTATGAATGCCATGTTGTTGAGTGTCAATCTAGTTGACTCTATCTCACACATAATAGTGATTGTAGATGAGAAACATTCATCTTGTTGGTGATGAATGTGTTCACCAAGTGACTTGGATTAAGGCTTATGTTTAAGTACTTATGAGTCAATGGTAGATCGTTGGAGATCAAAGGTAAACAAGTTACGTTCCTTAAATGAATGATGAAATTTAGCTTTGTGCTATATACAATAATTTGTGAGACCTTCCTAAATATTGATGTTTTAGGATTATGAATAAGTCTCATTATTTTGTCTTAACAAGGGATGAATGTTGCAAAGTGATATTATGATATCCTTAGGGCTGTGAAGAATCAGAATGATGCATCTTCTGTTCACAAGCTAAAGTATTGTAGTCTAAAGCATGCTAGACTAGTACTTGGTTAATTATGGGTCTTGACGGAGACTAATTAACTCTAAACATTCAAATTTGTATGAACACAAAAAGAATTTGTGTATGGACAAAGTTGAGAGAGAATTTTCATTCATTATAAGGAAATGACATGTAACTTTTAAAAGTCTGTTTGAAAAGCTAATGAGGAGAACTCATTGTCTAAGCTTATTCTAGATGTTAAATTAGAATTATTCTAAGTTGGAGACAAACTTATGACAATGGCATGTGTTGCTTTGGTCAGCTCGGAAGCTTGTGTAAGCTAATGCAATATGAGTTGAATTCACTGATACAATAAGGTTGGTCTTGTTCAATCATATGTGTATAAATGTCGCCATAAGTGGTGTTACGGAAATGTTGATCAAATGGCAAGAAATGTGGGGGAGGAACCATTTAAGAAACAACCCTATAAGGGTATGTAGAAATGGTTCTCATTAACACATCTAAATGTTATCCAATAACACTTAAATGTGGGGGGTGTCTTGCATTTGTTTTTAGCAATAAGGATTTTGTAATCCAATCTAACATTGCAAATAGACGACTAAGTGGAGGACAGAAAGGTCGTAGTGCATAATGGAGATGTGTTTGCCTTAAATGATACACGTATCTTACGAAGACATATGTTATAACCAGATTCAGATGGCCACTGAGGTTATAGTCTTAGAAGTTGACAATAGGCAAAATTAACTTACGAGTTAAGAACACATCATGACAACTGATCTCAAATACGCAAAGTTATTTGCTAATGTTATGGATCCAACAACCTGAGGGTTTATTAGAGATCAAGTTGTGGAATGGGACTGAAGCCCTTGAAAAATGAAGTTCATATGATGGAAACCTAACTCAGTAGACTGGAGATCCCAAGAATTGAGTTCAATAGGAAAACCTAATTGTATGAATAAGCGAGGTCACTGTGAGGGAATAACCCTACGCATTTAATAAGGTAGTTTATTATAAAGATTAATAAACTTCCTAGTCCATTCCTAAAAGTGACAAGTGTGAGGCTAAGCATAATATGTGGCAAATGATTTGGATAGATCATGATAACCACAATGCTTTTAATGATCTAAGGAGAATCACCTATGTTAGAGAGAAGTGGGGTCGCTTCGAATGGAATTGAGGGCACAATTCCTAGAGCTCTCGCAGAACCAGGAAAGTGTTCCACGACCATTATTGGACACGACTATGAGGAGATGACCCGGCTAGGGAGAGTCTTGTGTGAAGTGTATTGTCGTCTACACAAATGGCAGACGAGTTCAAAGACATCGAGATCTACTCAGAGCTAGTGGGCTAAGTGCATTTCATGAGCGAAGGTTCAAAGGGTAACACCTACCTATCGTATGCAAAACTCAACTGTCGAGGTTACATTGGAAATTTTAAGTGTTTTGAATGATCTCCATTCATGTGGGGGATTGTTGGAAATTTGGTGAATGGATATTAAATATATTTATAATTGAATGAAATTATAAATATTAATTAGAATATTCATGTGGTAATTAAAAGAGTAACTCTTGAGTATTTAATTAGTTTTATTAGAGTTTTTAAGTCTCTAATTAAGTGACTAATTAAGTGAATAATTAAGTGAAACTTTTCACTAGTCTTGTACATATAGTAGGCTATGTGCTTTCTTTTGTGACAAGATAATAAGGTATTGTTTTATACATGAAGAATGCTAGAAGTAGGAAAAACACTTGAAGACCAACTAGAGAGATGAGTATTCTCTACTTGTTTTCCACCACATGAGTTCAAACACTACAATTACCGGATGTAACCTTGGGCCGGTGAGCCATCTCCGGCAGTACAGACTGCTTCGGCTGTTGTACCCTGGGAGACAGACGCGTCGTCTTTAGTAGAGGCGCGAAATCTGTTTTAAGGGAAGCGTGTTGAACACGCGCCTCAACCAAAATCGTCAACGTTTTAGTGTGCTCTTTGTTGCAGTCAAGGAGTATTTTTCAAGACTCAAGATGATGAATACTCGAGTCTAGGATACTATCAAGTGCGCGTGAAGGACCCATCAGAGATGCGGCTTGAATCAAGATTGGTATATATAATTATATTTATATTCTTTTTATTTAGTTATTGCAACCGGTATTGTACTATGATATTTCCTACGAATAACGAGAGTCTCGTTATGATATATTTTTGTAATTATATTTTACAAAAGGTGAACCTAATTCCTACACAATTATCAGAATTTTTTTATATTTCGGATAAGTTTTCATGGTTTCTAGTCAATTTTTTAACCTGTTTTAATTCTAGGTGGTGTGCTAGTTGAGTTGATGTTGTGAATAGTGTTTATGAGAAGCCGTTGGTTGAGCTAGCAGATCTAGTACGTTTCTCAGAGTTCGTGATGAGTTGGGAAACGTGCATTGCCGTTTCAATATAAACATTATTCACATCCGCTGGTTCAACTAGCAATGCACCTAGAATATAAAAACAAGTTCCAAGTATTAACTTCTAGTTATCCATTGTATATCAATGTATCTTGATGAATAAATTAAGAAAATGATAGTATCACTAATAGAAAGCTGATTTTTTTTTTTTTTTTTTAATTCCTCTATATATAATTAGTTTGTTTTCAAACTTGTTTCAGGTGGGTTCAACTGGCTATGGTAGACGTCTATATCAATTTACTTGTTATAGGGGTATGAATAATACAAGATTAAACTGTTGTCTGCTTACATTTAATCAATTTTTGATGATGGAGATATATAATATATGTAACATGTTGATGTATTAATTAGGCTTGGATTTTCTACAAGGAAGACTTCAGCCTGGTCAAAAAACCAATTGCCGTGTTTGCTATATTTATCACAGGAAGGTATGTACTCGTTTATTATATTCATCATCATCATACTTAGTAAATCCCACCAATAGCAAAGTTAACGTACACAGCCTTACCTCTACCCGTTAGGAATAGAGAGACTGCTTCCAGTGAGACCCCCCGGCTCGATAGTAGTTTTGCATCAAGCCTTGAACATAAGGCACATAACACTCAGCAATTAAGACAAAGGCCGATTAGTGCATGTACTCGTTTATTATATTACACAATACAATTCTACGATAAAAACGCGACACAGGAACATATGACACAAAAGATTATTTACACTTAGAAATGTTTGATTGAGATCCAAATATTTTTAATCCTATCATATGTGCAGATGAAACACTATAAACACAATAATATTTTTTAAAAATTGTCAACATTATTGTTATATACTTGTGCACAAGTGTAATGTGTACATTTACCTTATATACAAATATGCACATGTGACATGTCCCATTGTATGTATTATGGAATAATCAAATATTGTTTCCTTGTGCAGCATTGCTATATGTGCATATGTGGTTAGGCAGTTCTCCAAGTTGTCACCCGACGACCAGGGCCGGCCCAAGGGTAAGCAAAACAAGGCTTGGGCCTTGGGCCACCAAAACTATAGGGCCTCCACAATTTGATGAAACCACAGTCCATGTATAAAAGATTTAGGGTGTGGGTTATCAACAGATTGATGATTGGTAGTGTAGTGGTTTTGTGTATGTATGGATGTTGGTGAGACCCGGGTTTGAATCCCTGGTTCACTTTTTTTTTTCTTGTTTTTAAATTTTAACACAATCTTTCAAATAATTACACTTGGGCCCTTCAAGTTTAACTTTCAATTACATACATTTTTTTGGGAAAAAGGCCACAAGATTTTACTTCGCCTTAGGCCACCAAAATGGTTGAGCCGGCCCTGCCGAAGACTCGTCTAAGGATCCATTGTATTTTGTGTTGGCGAGACGTCAAAAAGCGTAAGAATAACACAATTATACTACTTGGGACTTTTTTAACGTATGCGTTAAGTTATACATTAAGTTTAAGTAAAAAAACATGTTAAAATAAACATATCTTTTTTTGGGCTTAGGAATGACACTAAACACAGGAGTTATTCTCCAGCAACTCTAAGAGCATTCTTTGGTGCACTAATCAGCTTCATGTTGGGATACTATATTTACACGTATATTGTTGATGGATCTCCATTCCGCAAAGAAGTACTCACAATGTAAGTTTCTTTATCAAACGACTGGTCTGATACCATGACCTAGTGGTCTAGTGGTACGATGTTTGCCCAGTGGTGTGGGTTCAAATCCTTGCAAATGCAAGGTTAGGTGTAAAAAAGTTGTTAAAAAACGAATGATCTGATCATATCAAGATTAATAAAAATAAATTCTTGCAGGTGCATGGTAGGAACAATAGCTGACCTCTATGTCATCAAGGGTGTTATTAGTGTATGTCTCCATTTATATCATGATTAACTTCCTTTGATCAAGTTTAATGCTTAAAGACCGCTGGCCGGCTTTGACAAAGTTTTGATGCTTTAAGCCCGTTGGCTTTGAATCTTTGATGTAACATGAATCGCGCCAATTTTAATTTAATTATCTTTCCTAAATAAATGGTTTAGGTGTGGGTGGCATACAAGGAATCAAGTTGGATAAGTGCTTTCATGTGGATGCTTATACTTGCATGTTTTGGGAGGTAAGCATGTATTCATAGCAAGAATCTAATGGATCTTGTTGCTCATACTAGACACATAGTTTTGGGTAGGATATGATCAAGGGCATGCAAGTCTTTGCTCATAACTTGGGGTTTCATTTTTACCCGAACCCATATACCAAACCCGACCCGAATTAACCCGAACACGATTAAGATGGAACCCCAAACCCAAAGGGGGGATTCGGTTCGGTGATTGGGTTAGAGAAAGGTTAACCGGGTTAGATATACTTTGAGGTTTTAGGGAACATTTTTTTAAACTTTGTCATAAGTTAAAAATATATTTGTGTATAATTAATGTGATGTAGGTTTCGTATTTCAAATATTGGATAGCTTTCTAAATCGTGTTAGGATTAGATAACACGGAAGGTGTTCTACAAAACGAGAAGTTCTTTTCTATGAAATTGAAAATCATGTATTGAAAAAGACCAGATCCTTTCTTTTATATATGGGTCGAACCATTACAAAGGTTGGGGTGAAACATAGATGTAAGTGTCGGTGGGTAGTGGCGGAGCTAGCCCAAAAGTTCAAGGGTATACCAAATTTTCTTTTTGGGGATTAGGGGTATCCGTTGTATAAAAAGATAAAAATTTTACACTACGTAGACGGAGTTGAAGGGCATTTTTACACTACGAAAACGGAGTTTAGGGGTAGCCCGGGCTACCCCTCATACATTGCCTCCGCCCGGGCTACCCCTCCTACATTGCCTCCGCCACTATCGGTGGGTAACTTCAGCATAAACTCCATCTAAGAGTTAGTACTGCTCCGAGCTTGCCCATGCACCAACTATTATGCAAATCCGAATCATTTCCAATAAATCTTCTTTTAAGGAAAAACTAAAACTTCTTGTACTAACAAGGAAGCATTGCTCCTTGGACCCATCTGGGCATCGTCCCGAACCCCTTGGAACCATCCAAGCTCTAGGTTTTCACCCGTAATTAAGAAACACTGATGCTCCATGGTGCTCAAAATCACTATAATAGTGACTGTATATTCCACACCTCTAACTCGTATCATTGTTTATTATGATTTCTCATTTGGTTTTCAAATAAATTCTTGATTACCCATAATAGTTTTAGACCAAGCGGTATGGGGGCTCGTCCTAGGCCCGTCCTCCCGCCGCCGCCCCAAAAAGACCACCCCCCATGCCCGTCGCCGCCCCAAGCCCGGCAACTTCGGCTCCCACAAGCCGATCTTCACGGGCCTCTCTCCTCTCTCCTAACACACACACATCTATACATACATACATATATATATATAAAGGGGTTCATCCTCCATCCCCTAGGTCCATCCCCTGCAAGCCCCTCCTACGTGACGCTGACGTGGCGACCCATCCTCATGGGGATGAGCCTCCCCATACCCTCTAGTCTTATGTGATACATATGCTAATTATAAGATATTTTCAACACTTTCAGAGTATTGGCACATGTGCATACCTAGTGGTGCAGTTGTCCTACATCTCACCTCACCAACATGTCTCAAGTGTACTTTTCATGAACAATAACAGGCAAGTCTCCCACAGATTTTTCAAACCGGCGAAAGTGTTTCTTTTTGTTTTTATTAAAAATTGTGCAACTTTTTTAGGGTACTTTCTAAATCCTGCAGTGATGTGCATGAAAGTGATCTGGCTAGTGGCAAAAAGCTAATGTAAAAATATATTGCAAGTGGTGGAGAATTGAGGTGTTATTTCTTGTTATTTAGTCAATATGAATGTATAATGGGATAAAAACATATTGTATGTTTTCCGTGTATGCCACTTTTGAAGTTTGTAGCATTTGCATTTTTGACCCAGATTGGGGACATTTGTGTGGTATTTAAAATTGGTAATATATCGTTTTGTCCTTTTTATATGCAATCTTGCAAGTCAATTTCATCTAATAAAAACTCTTGTATACCTAACAAATAATACAAATTTATCATGTCATGATCATATCTTCTTCGAGGAAAATTCTTGAACGCTCGCCCACGATCTTTCTCAAAAGTAATTACGGGTAATGTTCATTAGGGTTTTTACAAGGTAAATGAGTTACGAACGTACATTATATGTGTATTCAAGAATGAAGAAGAAAATGACAGGGAAGTAACATACATTTTTTCATAAATGGTTTTCTGGATCGAATTGTGTCATGCTTCCTCGTATTTTGTCACACCATATTTTACGCTTTCCTATAAGTTCAATTACAAGCTATGAGTGGGATCCTACCGAGTATGTCATTGTATAAGATCAATTACAATGGAAATGATTGTATGGTATTCTTATGCAAAATGAAGACAGCGACGAAGGATGAAAAACAAAATATAACAATTAGGGGGTCATGAACGTCAGTTTCTTCGATTTGATAAGGCAACCAAATAAACAGCGAGCTCAAAGAATAATTATACCCTCATGTGCAAGACAGATAAGGAGATCTAACACTTAAACTATGTGTCATCGGCACTAAAACCAAGGCGTCATCGGCACTAAAACCAAGGCGTCATCGATACTAAAACCAAGGCCGCTGCAAGATCTTAAACCATTCAAGCTTAAACCAAAAACGTTACAATCGAAAACTCAGAACTATAACATTTTAGTCAAAATCTAAGATCTTAGATAACTCAGAACTATTTTTAGTCAAAATCTAAGAAAACTAAGAAACACCAAATTTTAAACACTTAAAACAGATAAAAATCAAAATCTATGCACACAACATAAGTTTCAATATAATAGGTTACTATTAAATAGTATCAACTTCTTCCTTTTGAATTTGATACCATTATAAGTTTATAACATCTTGATTATGGTTTATTATAGCTAGGATTCATCTTTCTGGTCGATGAAGATAGTTTGAGAATCGAATCAACCACACTTATAGAGCATTCCATTTCAGTAAAAGAACCATGTAGAACATCAGATAATATCTACACATACCAAGGTAACCAAACTCATACTAAGATTTTTGAGTTTTAACACTAACCAACAAAACTGCAATCTTATTATTATTTATTTACAAACAAGTAACACAAACAGTTGTAACGACCCGAAAAGCTAGGTAGCTTCAGCAACTGACGACAGATGTAAACTCGCTCCATACCTCTTCATAAAGCTACTTCCACATAACCGGTCCGGATTCCCAACATGATAATCAATGCTACCTGACTGAGGCTCGGGTTCAAGAAAATCAACCAGCTGTTCTTCATGTTCCAACTTATAGCCCACGCCTGAAGAAGAGCTTCCACCGCGTTTTCTAACTTGCTTTTTGTCTTTACTTTTGCTTCCACGTGATGATTTGCTCCAGTGCTTTTGCTTGTTCTTTGAATTCTTCTTGCTGTGCTTTGAAGACGACCTGTTGTTTGTTACGACATGTGACACTGAAGTAGGAATTGGATCGTACACGTCTGGGGCCCACTTCACGGTTAACTTTACGGGTGGAGCAACTCCACGTTTCTCACGGCTGCCTTTCATTGCTGATACAGGCTTCAGATGGGTCTGTGAGGAAATACAATTTAAGCAAGAGTTTATTGTAACATTGCAAGCACAAAATCTCTAAGTATCAAAATAAGCGGGTTGGGTAAGGGATTCATGAGAATTTATCATAAAGGTAGGAAAAAATCTAAGATGGGTAGTGTTGTGTTGACCCGATACACTTTTGCCAAATAATTCTAATATATATAGATAGGGTTATGTAAAATGAAAGCTCCTACAAGTTGTGAGCACTTAGAGAACTCGGCTTTACAAAAGGTTTTTCAAAAAAAATTCACCAAAAATCTTTATAAAAATCTATTTTTCCAAAAAAAAAAAGTTTGTGGATTTACACCATCCATAAAAAACGCTTACAGGTTGTGTAAATGCCGATTCATGCTAACGTCAGCAGCTTTTCACAGCAGCATAAAAAAGCTGAAAACGCCACTTTTCTATAGATGTGTTTCTAACATTTTAATCTATGTTTGTGTAAAAAAATTGGGGTAAAACTCGCACGGGAAGTCGGAGTTCTCTAAGTTCTCATAACTCAAGAGGGTTTTCTCTTGATCTTGATCCTATATATACACACACACATATACTATAATGACACGTGTGTTAGATAGTATCACATATAAATCTAGTATTTATATAAAGCATTTCCTTATTTGTTTTTTAATTTACCCAATTGCCAAACTAGAGATAAAACGTAATGCAAACCGACATGTTCATAAGCAAATAGGTAGAAATTGCTGCCTCTAGTATAATCCAACATGTTAGTACAAAGAAAAATTGCAATATTTGACTCGTGAGTCAAAAGATCATAGCAATATGAGTACTTACAGGCAAAGATAGGGAACGTAAGCCAGATGGATCATTAAATTTACTGTTGTCACCATGTGTTGATAGCTCACTTGCGATGCCATCTTGAAAAGATAAGGTTTTACTTGAAGACGGAAATGTAGCATGTTTGTGAAGACACTTTTCAGAGGTTCGAATTGTTGTTTTGTTCAAAAGAAACTCATTACACGAATCCTTTTCCTCAAACTCAGAATTTTTATGAGATGTTGAGGAGGTCGAATCATCTTCTTTGGTATCTTGAATGTTAAGAAGCTCGGTCACATCAACACTGAGTTCATCTACGGAACGAGCTTTTAGAACTCCAAAAGTAGATTCAAATGTATTTGTACCATTCATGCATGACCCGTTATGATCATTATTCTTATCAGTGGGTGACAATCCAATTTCAGAGCAAACATCCATTGGTATTAATCAAGAGCTGCAATGGGTTTACACAAAACGTTAAAACACTCCGAATGCCAAAACGTTACAAGAAACCTATATTAAAACAAGAATCTACTGTATATTGAATTTGAGGTTCACATATAAAAACAATCTACACTAGGACTTGAAAAGTAAAAAATCACAAGCAGATGTAAAATCATAGACCATGTATGAAAGGCGTGGAAGAACAAAAACCATAGTAACGTGCTACCGATATCTTATCTGAAGTTAAAGCAATGACGTATTCTATAGACAGTGGATTAAAAGATTGATGATTGATTGGCCAATGGTCATCAACAATTCAAGCCATGCCCAGCCACCACACTGTGGATTAGCAAGTTTTGTGGCGTTCTCCCTTTGACGCGCCTGGTGAATCACCGCTGAACACAAACCGGGATTCAAACTAATAACGCCTAGGTTATGATCCAATCACTAGGGCAAGCCTATCAGAGTATCGAGTTGTTCGTTTATTATTCTTATTATTCCTGAAAAACAAAAAAATCTCATGTGCACTTAAAATATCCAATAGATCAGAAAATTCAAAATCACCAAAAATGTTGTTCTATTTAATCACAATCAAAAACAAAACAATCATTTACTACATATCTATCAAGTAATCCAACATTCACACCTCACAAGATCCTCCAATTAAATGCACAAATCCACTTATATATACATAAACAAAATCATATTCACATCCAAATAAAAAAAAATTTAAAAAAAAAAGATATACCTTTTCCAGCAAGATTAGAATCAGATCTGCGTTGACCAAACTTCAAATCTCCTATTTCTTAACGCGATGATGATGAAAACGATGATAAAAATTAACAGATATAGAACCAGATAATCCGAATTAACTATTATAGATACTAATTAGAGAGCTTAAAAACACACAATATTAAACCGGTTGTTAACTAAGATTACCACGACGATCACCTTTCTCAAGATGACGTTTCAGACGATGAGAATACGAACGACCGACATAGAAAACGGTAGCTAAAGGAGGAATAATATTAACAAATTCAATCGAGAGCACCGAAGGCATTGTTCGATGCGATTCAAAGCCCTAATTTAACGAAATCAACAACCGAATCCTAACAGAACGATTCGATCGTTAATTGTATCGGATTTGTGTGAATTCAATGGGGCAAATGATGGAGATTACATGAATTTGAGGATCCAGATTCGATGATCGGAATTGAAGAACATGATTTGAAAGTGCGAGAAATTAGGGTTAGCTGAGAATAATTGTAGAGTGCTGGTAATTATATAAAGGTGAATGGATAACTCGGATGATTTATCGGAATTGAAATGCTTTGGTCAACGCTTGTCTTTGGGGACAATAGAATTGGACTGGGCCTGTTGATAAGCCTATGGGCCGGGTCGGGTAAGTACTTTAGTTTTTCTTTGACGGGAAATCTACACCTAATCGGGTACAATGGTACCTGGGTTTTTGTAGGAACGGGGTAGGAATCTGGCCCGGGAATAGAATATTAAACCATGTGTAGTGGTTTAGTTAATAATGCTTTCACTTTTGAGCGTTTTCTGTCATGTGGCAGTCTAGTCAGCAAGGGGCATTATTGGGCGTTTTTACAAAAGGAGCGTAGTGGAATAATGTCCAATAATGCCCCAACCAATCATTACACAATTATTAATCTTTTAAATTAAAAACTAATAATACTTCATTAAATAAAACAAAAAAATACAATAATAAAAAATTACATTGCAAAATTTTAGATTTTATAAAAGATTCAAATGAGACATTTAATAAACAAAACTTTAGGGATTGATATAGCATTTTGAAACTTGAAATATTAAAAGTTTTGAAGTTTAAAACTTTTTTAAATAGAATCAAAGTGCAAGGACTAAATGTGCAAAATCATCTTCTTCTTCCTCACAACAACGCAACATTATCTTCTTCAATCTTTTTCTTCCTTAAAATACACACACAAATATTATTTCTTTTGTTTTTTTTTTAATTAAAACTAATTATACACACACATGGCAAGGTCCTATTGAGCAACCAAAAATCTTCTTCCTTTCAGCGTGTTTTAAAACACGCCAGGGGTTTTTTTGCGAAATCACGTCGGTCGTTTTGGGGCGTGTTTGGGGGGAGAAAACGCCAGGATCTAGTCCACTACGGGTGGTCTTGGATAAAAACCCACTGAAACCGGTTAGGGTAGGTACGGGTATACTTGGAACCGGTGTGGGTGGAAAACTGAAATATTACCGTTGGAAACTGGTTCCTAGCGGTAATATGGTTATTTGGAACCGGTTATTTACCATTTTAACCCTCTACAGTAGTACAAGTTGGTCCTGAATGTTTATTTTTGACCACGCCGCTTCTCTAACTCTCAAACACTGTCTAAAATATAAAACCGCTCAAGTTTTTTGTATCACCAATGATGGCAACTAACAAAGGTGTTGTTTTGGTGTTTGCAACCAAAAGAAATGCCGAGGTTTGGTCCTACTATGACTTATGTCTAATGTCAGATAACACTGAGATGGCTCGGTGCAAGTATTATGAGAAGTTCTTGAAAGTCGTGATAAACTCAACTCTCAAAAATATATGGTTAAACATTGCCCGACAAAAAAGTTAAAAAAGAAGGGGAATCGTCTGGATCCGCTAGCCAAAAGTAGTGTAGCAGTGTACTACTGTCGAAGTGTTTAAATTCCACTTTATGTGTTACTTGTTAAAGTCTATTGTTAAGTTTTAATATTTAAGCTTAGGATGTAATGTTTAATGCTTTAATGTTTAATAATTATTGTTTAGTGTTAAATTTTAATAAATTATCATTTATATTAAACGTAGTTAACATTACAAATAAATACTAATACTAAAATTCTAACACTAAAATATATACTAATTACAATTGAACATCCATTATACGCTTCCAAATTTCAAGCTTGGTAAACGGTTTTCCATTAACTCGTTCATACTTGGCCATTGATTCTTCAACAACATGCTCATCATCATTTGCGTCTTCCAACTCATCCATTCATTGGAATTAAATTTCGTGAAATATTCCTATCGGTTGGGCTATGCTTATGATATTTGCTTTGAAATCATCACTTGTACGGTCGTTTTCAAAACCCATTTCCTCGTCAAACCTCTCCTTAACACGAAACCAAAAACCAGTCCCAAAATCATTACTTGTATCCTCCCCTCGTATGTCTTGGGTCCTAACATGTACAAAAGCTAGTACCAAGGCGTACTCCTTGTCGTCACTCGAAGCTTGAGACATTTAGAGAACTTAACTATTATAGATACTAAGATTACCACGACAATCACCTTTCTCAAGATGATGTTTCAGGCGATGAGAATACGAAGGACCGATATAAAAAAACGGTAGCTAAAGTAGGAATAATTTTAACAAATTCGATTGAAAGCATCGAAGGCATTATTCAATGCAATTCAAAACCTAATTTAACAAAATCAACAATCGAACCCTAACAGAACGATTCGATTGTCAATTATATCGGATTTGTGTGAATTCAATGGGGCAAATGATACATGACTTGATTAGTGGAAATTACATGAATTTTAGGATATAGATTCGATTATCTGAGTTGAAGAACATGATTTGAAAGTGCGAAAAATTAGGGTTAGCTGTGAATAATTGTGTAGTGCTAATGTATAAGGTGAATGGATAACTTAAGTGAATTATCGGAATGAAATGTTTTGGTCAACGCTTGTCTTTAGACAAGAGGACTGGACTGGGCATGTTCATAAGTCTATGGGTCGGCTATGTACTTCAATATTGTTTGTCTTAACGGGAAACATGCACCTTGCTTTATTTGAACCCTACACATAGAGGATAGAAGGATTAAAGAAAAGACATATAACCACTGCATCATGTCTGGTGTAACTTTCACTACAAAGAATAAGAGCAATAATGGTGTGTTTATTTTAGAAGGAGAAAAAGAGGAAGGGGAAATCTACACCCTTGGGTCACATTTTAATCAATGTGCCTCACACGAATTTGTAACATTAGTAGTGACGTTAATAGCGACGACAGCAAGCCTTTAGTATTTAGTTAATAGCTTTTAGGCATTCGTCTTTGGGGTTTAGCTTTTGGAGTTTATGGTTTAGCTTGTAGGGTATAATTTTTTTGGGGGTTTGAGCTTTATTTCTTAGGGTTTAGGGATTAGGGTTTAAAGTTTAAGGTTTTAGGTTTTGTAATGGTTAGCTATGCAGTTAATATCAGTGATATATCAGTTATCGGTCCCCATGTAAAATATCGGTCAAAATATCGATACCGATATTATCGAAGATATTGATAGATATATCACCGATATTTGATGGATCAACCTAACTTTTTTCTCATGATCCATCAACCTAAAATATACTCTAAATATACGGGTGTCTTTCAGGAATTAAAAAAGTTAGTTCTTTTGATATTCACATTTGCCTTTACCATCAACTGGTTTTGGCTATGGGTTCAGGTGTTCTATCGGGTATGATAAGCCAGTTTTTGTTGTGGGTTATAGGCTTAAAATGTGTACCCTATATATACCATACAGGAAGGGTCAGATTTGGTTTCAGTTTTTTAATACCAAGTTATGAAAAAACTCGGTTTTGAGTATTTGGGTTGGGTGCGGTTTCGTACCTGATTTTTTTTCTTTTTTTTTTTGGAACAAATACATCGTGTACATGTTTTGAGAGGTGCATGGATAGTTTCACTATATCCACTAACTCTATACAAGATCATAGATGGTGGCGGATTCATGATTATTAGTAAGTGGAGGTAAAATATATCCGGTAAACGGATTAAATCATGATAATTCATTTGTACAAAAATTTACTAAATAAACCACAATATAAAATAGTAACACTAAGACACTTAAAAATGTATATTAAGCAACCCAATTAAAACAATGGAGCATCGAAAAAAAAATGCTACCTTCTTAGATATCCTTTGGCGTTACCAATCATATTCATGACCTAAAATTACATGTGGGTTGTAACAAATTAATGTTAGTTAGATAAGCCAAGAAAACTTCCAAACACGTTGTGAGATCAGAAGCTATAACTATCTTAGCTAGGGGTGTTTATAATTTGGTCTCAAATTCATTAAACCGAATCAAATTCTATATTTGGTTTTCGGTTTGTATTCGGTTAAAAAACAAATTAAGTTTTTGGTTTCAGAAATATGAATTCACTTCAAACCATCAAACAATATTTCGGTTAAATTTTGTCATATTTAACTCAATCAAATCACATCATTAGCTCAATCTTCTGTAGCCTCCAATTTAATAACAAAAGGTCTCAATTTCCTCCTTTCCATCACAAAAGAAAATTCCGAATTGCATCATTTCTTCATCTTCTACTCATTCTTTCACGTTTTTTTTTTTTTTTTTTTTTTTGAATTTTTCAAAATTGAACGGGTTTTTACGGTCCAAAATTCATGATTTTTTAATATGTTGTGCGAAAACACCTGATCTACAATCCTACAAAGTCTCAAATCCTAATTCAAAGCCGTTTAGGAGAAATTTGAGTTTTTAGGTCCGATTTCGCGTCAACAGCTTGATTTCGTTTGAAAGTGCCATATTCCGTTTGAAAACGTTCACCCAGTTCAAACGAAATACCATATTCCGTTTGAAAGTGTCATATTCCGTTTGAAAACGTTCACCCAGTTCAAACGAAATACCATATTCCGTTTGAAAGTGTCATATTCAGTTTGAAAATGTTCACCCAGTTCAAACGAAATACCATATTCCGTTTGAAAGTGCCATATTCCGTTTGAAAGTGCCATATTTCGTTTGAAGCTATCTATTCCGTTTGAATGGTCATCATTTCGTTTGTAAAAGTGTTGTCGGCTGCATGTGAAACATATCACAGACCCATGTGTTGACTGAATAAATATATCGAACAATTAAAATCATGTCAGGACCATTCATTATTTCATGTGAACAACAATTCATTGGTCCAATAAAATCAAAGAAGTAAAAGACGTGTCATCGATATCACGTGAACTAAATGAAGTGAACGGTCCAAATCAATATTAAGATCAAGGTTATCGGCCCAATTGGATTACAAAGTAAACAACTGTTGTCGGCCATTTCTAATAAACAATCAAAGAAGTTGTCGGCTTTTAATTGGGATATGCTGTATGTGGCACACTCATGACGTAGCTCTTTCTTGGTGGGGTGTCTGGGAGGGTGAGCAATTGTAGGTTGCTTCCCTCTCCTTCGTTTCTTAGGTGGGTTGATACCTGGCCTCCTCCTCACCTCGAGGCGAAGGACTTGTTATCACTTCTCGGTTTTGATTGATTATTTCCAATGGGCTCTGCCAAGGGTAGAAGCATGGTATCCAGTGCCTCTGAAGGGGATGTTGGCCCCACCTCGTCCAATGGAGTGTGGCTATGCCCCTTCAGGAACTTCCACGAGTGTAAAGACGGTAAGCCTGGGTCTTGTGGGTATAACAGATTGATCGCGCATTTTCAGCAATTTCATTTTAAAGATGATCGTAAAGAATCCCTTCAAGATGCACTTTCTAAGGATTTAGAATTGTTTTCAAATGTTGGGGAAACCTTGCGAGTTTTTGGATATTGGTTGTGTGGGAGGTGCATGAAGACACACGCACTTAGTAGGGGGTGTCATCATCCTGATGGTGTTTTCACGTTCTCTAGAAAATCCGGGTCTGATGAGGATTTTGTCGTGGGGATACCAAGGCCCCAAGATCCTGTGATGGTTGAGCTTAGGACCTCACAGGGAGTGACGGGAGATGTTGCTCTCCTTGAACGTGTTTTCTCCCTTCCGGTTCGAACTGTTAAGAGCATCCCCCCAAGCTGCCGTTTGGCATTTGCGCAAGCTTTGACAGGTGCTATCCATAAAGTAGTAGCTTCCCCTGGGTCTGTTGAAAGCTGGGTCAAACTCTTGCTCTTACCCCGTTGTACCCTTAAGGTGGTTAAACCGTCTTCCAGGTAAGAGAGAAGGTCGGGTAATCGAAAGTCCTTGCAATGTGATAGTATTTTGCGGGCCTTAGCTTTGTGGAAGGAGGGCTCTGGTTTTGAGATTTTGGTCAATTCCCTCCTTGCCGATAGTGGAGAAGAGGTCGTGCGTGGGGGGGAGGCACAACGGGAGATAGCTGAGGAGGTTAGCCCTAACATCAAGCAATGTCTCAGGAAAGTGAGTGATGGTCACTTCACTACTGCAGTTAAGGTGTTGTGTTCCAGTGGGGTTGCTCCCCAGGGGGAATCTACCATGCAAGCCCTTATCGACAAACATCCCTTCGCGCCACCCCCGAGCCTCCCTTCAACCCCTCTGTCCTAACCTGCGTTATCCGTGGATAAAGACTGCGTCCACATGTGTGTGAAATCTTTTCCGAAAGGGACATCTTGTGGGCGAGATGGCCTCCGAGCCCAACACCTGTTGGACGCTCTTAGCGGCGAAGGGTCGGCGACTGCCTCGGGACTGCTTACTGCCATCACTGAAGTGGTAAACCTTTGGCTAGGGGGGTTATGTCCTAAGGTGCTCACGGATTTTGTTGCTTCGGCGCCCCTAACCCCTTTGTTGAAGCCTGATAATGGTATTCGCCCCATTGCTGTGGGGGCAATTTGGAGAAGATTAGTCTCCAAAGTAGCCATGAAGAAAGTTGGGAAAGAAGCTGTTAAATACTTGGGGGACTACCAATTTGGGGTGGGGGTCCCCAATGGGGCGGAGGCGGTGCTGCACAACGCTAACAGGTTTCTTAATTCTTTTCATTCAGATGGCTCGCTGGCCATGCTTACGGTTGATTTTTCCAACGCTTTCAACTTAGTTGACCGTTCGGTTTTGCTTCGCGAGGTCCATAGCCACTGCCCCTCCATATTCCCGTGGGTTCAGTTTCTGTATGCTCAGCCTGCTAGGCTATACGTGGGGAATGACCGCATCGGGGCATTCACGGGGGTGCAGCAAGGGGATCCTTTGGGACCTTTGCTTTTTGCCCTAGCCTTACACCCCCTAGTGCTTCAGGTGCAGGAAAACTGTAAACTCCCCTTCCATGCTTGGTACTTGGATGACGGGACGATTATCGGGGACGCTGTTCAGGTTGCTAAAGCTCTCGACATAATCGGTTCGGAGTGTCACACCCCAACCGATGGCGGAAACATCGGGATGAGACGAAGTGTGTATAGATTGCAAGAGACTTCATAACACTATGTGACAATATTTAATTAAATTCGAATTTCATTGCAATTGCTAAATTGTCATACAATACTCAAAACAAAATACAACATTGTTTCAACAAATAACATAACATTAAAAGATAAACGATTTATAGGTGTGTATCTAGTCCACCCTATTCTTGTTTCATCTTTCATCATACTTCAACAATTTAACCTGCAACATGTATTAAAATAGAGTTCAATGCAAAAGCAAAGGCGAGTATACAAGTTTGTTTACATAGCATAATAGAATAAAAACTCAAGTCCAACATGATTCATAATATGTGATTACTAGTATGCAATTTTGGCGTACAATATGATCAAACCCGAGTATACAACGCATCAAAGAGCCTAATCCCAAAAGTTTAGCGGGCTGGTAATGTTTAACTTAACAATACCCAAGAGTATAACGGGCGGGGCGTTAATCCTATAGCGCTATAATTGTTAAGGTGGGCGAGCAAAGTTAATGAGCATATAACGTTCCAAATCGTTCACATAGCATACGATAATAACAAGTAAGTCACATTAGTTTCATGTTTGATCATGGATAGAGTAAGTTTAATTGAGTTTGAAAGTTGTTTGTATAGTTATACATGTTGCATCCCAAAGTGTAAAGGGGAAAAAGGGATCGAGTATACTCACGGTGGTTGCAAGCTTTCCTTCTTGGAATTCCTGCGAGTGAGTTTGTGGATGGATTAGTTTGGAGCACCTAGTCCTTCTACACGAGGAAACATAGGTGTGTGAGTTTGGCATTTACGGAAGATTATAAATTTCGAATTTTAGTATAACATAAAGTATAATATTAAAATAATCATCTTTAACTTATAACTCTTATATGACACTATGTAACCACTAGGGTTATATTGTATTTCATGGGTAGTACACCCATTAGAATCATATCAAGGTTTTAAAGTCTTATATGATATTCTACTACTTTAACATATAAACACAAGTTCAACATTAAAGGTTCAAATGAGTATATATATATATCTAGGTTACATATTATTTAGTCCAATAATTCATGTAGGAGGTAGAAGATTAGGATCTTCATTTAGGCACCTCGAGTTATCATGGAAGTCATGTATGGGGTAGGAAGAACAAGCTTCCGTTTAGGAACCCCTTGAACGTTCACCACTTCACTTGATGTAAAAACAACCAAGGAGGGTCAAGAACTATGATTAATACAAGTATGTAAATGAACTAAGCTAAGGGAAATCATCAAATCATGTGAGGATTTTATGTTGGAACAACCCAAGTTGTTCCACAATCACTCTACCTCAAGATCTAAGCTTGAACATGACTTGTGGGTGAAATACCCTAAACAAAACAGAAAGTATTTGAGGTTTAACCTCTGATTTTAGATGTCTCAAACATGTTTCTAACACCTAATCAACCAAAGGAAGGGTTGTGAGTATTAGTACATAATCTTGAGATGAGTTAGACTCAAGTTTGATAAGTTTACATAAGTTTTCGAATAACTTAAAACAAAACAGAAAGTTTTGGTCCTTTTTAGGGCAATTCCCAGCATGATTTCTCCAAGGAAAAACCAAGGAATCAAACCCAAGGATTTACCAAAACAATAGAAGAAAGAATCAAGTGATTTGGAGTGAAAACAAGCAAGTTACACTCACTTTTGTTAAGATGTATGAATCTGTCCAAAACTCTGATTTGCAACAAATTTGAGAGTGAATTTGTGAGGTATAGAGAGTTGTGAAAGTGTAAAATGGGTTGGAGAAGGTTTGTATTTATAATGGAAGAGGTTAGAGGTGATTGGAGGAGATTAGAGGTGGATTAAAGGTGATTGGAGGGTGTTTAGACTTGGGATTTCGTGCACAAATGAAAGAAACACAAGTTCTGTCGAAATGAGGTGCTAGCGTAGCGCGAGCATGAAGGGCTTTACCCGTCGCGCTACGCGAGGGTGTCCAACCTTTGAAACCAAGTTTAAAAAGTGACATTTTGGCCCCTGTAGTTTGTAGTTAAGTGTTTTTAAGAGTTTTAGGGGCTGTTCTTGCCATATAAGCGTAGTTTAAGAGCAAGACAAGTATGAGTATCATAAACCAAGTATAATTGAGCGTACAAATGTCGAAATCAAGTATCGTTTACGTTCAAAACACGTTTTATGCATAAGTTAGCTTAATTACAAGTTTAGCACGTAGTTTCCAAGAAAAACGATTAAACATCAATTGATTCACAAAATCGAACATACGAGCACATATAGAGTGTGTATAACATATTTGTAACAAAATACGAGTTTCATTAATGATCCAAGTCTCGGTTTTACAATGATTACAATGAAAAGACGATTACAAGAATACATGGTTTCCAAAAAAATAGAAATACGAACAAAACTTTCTATAAGTGGAAAGTACAAAAGAGCCGGGCGTTACACGGAGGGTCCAGCCTTGGGGCTACGGCTTAATATTAGAAAAACTGAATTATTTTGGCCGACATGTAACAGGGTGAAGGTCCGGCCAGGGCTTTTCCCCAGTGAGATTGGGAGGCCGGAGAAAGGTGTCAAACTGCTAGGAGGGGCAGTCAGCCGTGATTCTGGTTTTATTAGTGGTCTAGCGGCTAAGAGGGCAATGCGCGCTGTTGACATTATGGGGCACCTTCCCTTGTTGCGGGATCCTCAAAGCGAACTTCTTTTGCTTAGATCTTGTATGGGGGTTGCAAAGTTGCTTTTCGGTTTGCGAACTTACCAGCCCCCCTTTGTGGATGATGTTGTTTCATGTTTTGATAAAGGTCTTCGGGAGGCAATAGAAGACATTTTCGTATGTGGGGGTCCCTTTTTTTGGTGAACTACAGTGGCGGATCGCGACCTTGCCAATGCGGCTTGGTGGGTTGGGCCTTCTCTCGGCTCTGGATGTGGCAGCTTATGCCTTTGTGGCTTCCAGGTCTCAATCTTGGGAGTTGCAGGACCACATATTACGTAACAGCGGGGTTGCTAACATTGATCCGGATTATGCCAGCGCCTTGGAACGCTTGCATGAATCTCTACCTGACTTTGATCTCGGCGGTTTCTCTAACAAGGACACCGCCCCCAAAAAGCCACAGAAAACTTTGGCGAATGCCCTTTGTTGTCGAATCGCACAAAGTTTGGGAGAAGATTTTCATTTGTCCCCCCGCCAGAAAGTCGTCATTGATTGCCTACAGAGGCCTCACGCTCAAGATTTCTTAACTGTTATTCCTATTGAAGGTTTGGGTCAACGTATGTCAGCGGTGGAGTACCGGTCAATCCTTAAATACCGTTTGATGATCCCCATGTTCCCGAATGATGAAACTTGCCCAGTCTGCCGTAAAGCATGCCTGGATAAATACGGGGAGCATGCGTTACACTGTAGAGAGTTGCCGGGGTTTAAGTATCGCCATGACTTTGTTAGAGACGTGTTAATGGATATTCTCAGACGAGCAGGGATCTCGGCAAAGAAAGAGGCACCGGTGAATTTTCTTACAGACCCGTCAGAGGGGAGATCCACTCTACGCCCGGCTGACGTGCTAGTTTTTTGTTGGGAGGGCGGGAAACATGCTTGTGTCGATCTCACAGGTGTATCCCCCCTAGCCGGATTTCGGGAAAATGGGTTTGTGGCGGGGCAAGCGGTACTGAAAGCAGAGTCGAAGAAGGTGGAAAAGCACGCGAAAGCTTGTGAGGATAATCAGCATGCCTTTGTCCCCCTAGCGTTTGACACGTTTGGCTCTTTGGCGCCAGAGGCAGTTCGTTTCTTGTCCAGAGTTCAGCGTGTAGTCCACAACAACTTTTCGGCCCCTCAGGGGCGAGGCTTTGTTTTTAGTAGATTAGGGTTTTCTATTCAGAAAGGGATGGCGGCGCAGTTTGTTGCTCGTCTACCTGCTATTCTTATGTAATTTTCCCTGATGATTGGAATGAAAACAGTATTATCTTAAAAAAAAAATTAACAAATAATGGTAAAATAATGAATATATTAAAATTAAATCGTGTCAAAAACCAAACTGATTTTGAAGAATGTTTTCGCTTCCGTTTTAAGCTTTCTAAATTTTACTCAACTTGTATCTGTTTCGACATATAAAACATTCAAACCGAACAAACTAAAAACAGAACCGATGAAAACTGAAGCAATAAGGTTGTTGGCTTGTTTTTTTTTCTTTGATCGGTGGTCAAGAACAATGTAGTTTTAGGACCTAGGAAGAGAGATATCAAGCTTGGTCAAGGGATTGAAGTTGTCGTTAATGGTGCGAGTGTGAAACGGGTCCAAATAAGAATTAGGGGGTGGATGAAATAATTCTGATTTGGATTAATTCTTATTCGGATGATTATCCCGAAAATTTAAATGGGTTCAAGATACTTCAAGTGAGTTCGAGATAAATGTAGTTAGTCTGTTTGTTTAATTAGTTTGATTATATGTTTATTAAATATGTTTATCTAGCTTGTAATTGTATTATTAAAATAGAGTTTGGTTGCGTTAGGATTAATACTGGTATAAATAGATGATCAGGTCTAATGTAATTTGTGTGCTTTATACTTATAATAATAAAAGCAGGTTATTCAAGATCGTGTTTTTGTGTTCATTTGCATTACCAGAAAAAAACACCTTTCTTGACTTTTTTACGCCCCACTTGCGATATGAGCATATAATGTATATGTGTGGGTCGGGGGAGGGGGCAAAAGTGAAAGTGCACTAATTTTAACGTTATTTTACTAATTTCGTGAAAATAACATTAAAAAGCAAGGGACAGTTAATCATGCATCATGTGGTGGCGTTGATAGCTGAAAGACAAGGGGGTACATGCACTAATCAGCTTTTGTCCTAATTGTTGAGTGTTATGTGTCTTATGTTCAAGGCTTGATGTAAAACTACTATCGAGCTGGGGTCTCATTGGAAGCAGTCTCTCTATTCATACGGGGTAGAGGTATGGTTGTCTACATGTTACCTTCCTCAGACTCTAACTTAGCTTTGCTATTGGTGGGATTTACTGGGGATGGTGATGAAAAGATGACACACAAAAAATACATGTCATGCTTTTTTCAGATTTTAATGATGACGTTTTTTATGACACAAGTTTTTGCATGCCATAAATTTTTAAAATGACACTTTAACGATGACACACAGATGTTATAAATTCTACAGATATTATAAATGATGACGTTTATTCTATGACACACGCTTTTGCATGTCATAAATTTAGGGGGTGTTTATTTTTTGTGAGAAGTACTTCTGGACCTCTTATGGGTATGTTTGGCAAAAGTAGCTGGTGGCTGGAAGCTGGTAGCTAGTAGCTGTAACTTTTTAGATATATTTGGTGTTTGGCAGAGTAATTAGCGCTTTTAATAAAATGTATAAAATGACCAAAATGGACATAACTAAAAATTTAAAAAATTTGTGCATTAAAAAGTTCATTATCTTTAGAGGTTAAAATAGTCGTTTTTTTCTCTAAAAGCGTATAACTCCTTCTAAACGCTACTAGTAGGAGCGTTCAACCAAAAGCTTCAAGCTCCTAACCTAAAAGCTTCATGCTTCTTCAACCAAACAAGGCTTTTTATTAAGTATGAGCTTTTTCTTAAAAGCTTAAAACTAGAAGCTCCTAAAAGCTCCATGCCAAACATACCCTATGTCTGCTTCACGCAGACCACGCGCAGACGTAGGAGTCTGTAGACTGTTTGTTTAATGAAAGTGTTTTCATTAAAAAAGGTCTTCTAATCCTCTTTCTCGTGTAGACCTGGACTCACATCTTCAAGGCTCTTCTCATCCACTTCTCTTCTCATCCTCTGCCCTTTCAAAACATCCCCTAGCATGTTCCTCCTCCACACCTCCTCATCTGTCACCGCCGCTACCACCCTCCTTCCTCCCACCGGCATCGTCTCTCACCTCTACCCTCATCCCAGGGCGTTGGTGGCCACTCCCCTCCTCCCACAGCCGCCGCGACCACCTCCTACTCTTCCCACTGCCGTAGCGTATCCCCCCTCTCTCCTCCCAACGCAGCCGCGTCTCCCCCTGTTTCTCCCAGCGCCACCACCTACATCCTAAACACAACAGGTAATTTCATTTTTTTAGGTTTAGGTTTATGAAAATTGTTTATGTTTAGTTTATGGTAATTTTGTATGTTTAGGTTTATGGTTATTGTTTCAGATTCATATTTAGATAATGTTTATTGTTTATGTGTTTTTCAGTCCATTGCGTTTTAGAAAGAACACGTTTTTTGTGTTTTTAGGCCATTACGTTTTAGAAATAAGACATTTTTATGTGTTTTCTGTTGGTGCATGCGTCTGTCGACTTCGTCTTGTATCGAGTCTTGTATTGTAATAGATAGATCAAGGCACGAAAAATGAGAAATCTGAGTTTATAGGTAATTCCGCTTGAAATGACACATGGTCATTTCATGCGAAATCATGATGTTGATTTCGTTTGTGTAATTCCGTGCGGAGTTAGATTCCGCTTGAACCATTTCAAGCGAAATCACTCTCCTATAAATACCTAAGGTGCCTAGTCATTTGTAACGATTCTGATTCCGGTAGCGAAGCTCTGCCGAAGTGTCTACAGCATTGTAATCGATCTGTTATCAATCAAAAGACAGTTTAAAGTGTATATCTGGCTGAATTGAACTTGATACGTTTGTTTCCGCCTTTCGTCTTGAGAAAAACTCTTCTGATCGACTCGTTCGGGTCTGAAAACGATCCTACAAGTGGTATCAGAGCTCAAGAGGAAGAGTTCTTACAAATTCAGCTGCAATTTCTGATTTCTACACCTTCTTTTTCAAAATTAACAAGTTTTCACGGTTAAAATCGGCTAATTTTCTCACATATTGAGAGAAACAGTGTTTTAACAAATCCTTGAAAGTATTGGACCTTAATTCGATCTAAAATTGGTAAAATTTGTAATTTCGCTTGAAAAACAGATCGTTAATGATGACATCAGCATAATTTCGCTTGAAATAAGGCAGTAATTTCGCTCCAAATTGTAATTCCGTTTGAAAAGTTCACATGAAATTAGGTATTTCGCTTCAAGTTGTAATTCCATTTGGGTTTTTCACGCGAAATTAGCTATTCCGTTTGAAAAGGTGTTATTTCACACGAAATCAGTGATTTCGTTTCAGACTGGTATTTCGTGTGAACAGGGTAATTTCGTTTGAAATTGTTTGTTTTGAGAAAATTGTTACCGAAACATGGAAGAGGAATTTTATAAAGCATTTGCTACCACCCCGACTACACCAACATCTGTTACTCAGAATTTGAACAAGGAAAATGAGACGGGTACAATGCAAAAACCGCCAAAGCTCATGAACATTGAAGAGTATAAAGGATGGGAAGAACGATTTGAGAATTGGGTACAAGCAAATTACTTGGATGCTTGGGAATGCGTGGAAACGAAATATGTTAGACCTTTGAATGATGAGGAAGAGGAGATTGCTATTAAAGATCTAAGTGTTGATGATAGAAAGAAATATAAAAATGAAAAGATGATGATTAGTCTATTGCATCAAGCAGTTAAGGAAGATATCTTGGTCTTACTGCAACACACTGGAAGTGCGTATTCTATTTGGAGAGCTTTAAAATCAAAGTTTGTTAGAAGTAAAGAAATGATCAAGAACAAAAAGTCACTTTTGAAGAAAGAATTCGATTTATTTCGTGGTTTGAGAACTGAAAGCACCAAGCAGATCATCGAAAGATATTGCAATTTGCTAGTTCAAATGAAGAGAGTGAGCATCAATAAAGATAATGAAGAGTTGGTAGAAAAGTTGGCTGATGCATTACCACATGAAACTTGGGGCACGTATTTGATGATGTTGAGAAATAAGAAAGATTTTGGGAATTTGACACTGAATAAATTCATTGAAAAACTTGAAGCTCAAGAGATGGAACAAAGAAAGATCTCAAGAATGAAAGATTTTGATGGTGAATAAGATATCGGTCTTTATTACAAAGGAGGTATCAGTGATAAGACCAACATGTCACCGAAAGTTGAAACTGCATTCAACGTTAAAAGTTCGTCAGGAGGGTCATCTAAAGGATCAAACAGCAAAACTGAATTCTCTTCATATCCATCATATGATCCAAATTTTTCAACAACCAAGAATGGAAAGAAGCTTCAATGCAACATTGTGTTAAATCTTGAAAATGATCAAAAATTTTCGGAAGAGATTGCAAAAAGTCACATGTCTTTATTGGGAACTGTGCTGGAATCATATGGAAGTCTAGTAGCAGGAAAGATCGGGAATCCAATGTTGACGAAAGAGGATTACGATCAGATTGATGCTGAGGAGATGGAATTAATGGATATAAAGTGGTGTTTGGCGAGTGTGTTAAGAAGAGCTGAAAAGTTTAAACAAATTACGGAAAGAGATGATTTACATGATGCAAATGTTTCTACTTTATGATTTGATAAATCTAAAGTTACTTGTTTTCGTTGCAGGGAAAAAGGACACTTCAAGAGGGAGTGCACAAATCGCGAAGCAAGTGGAGCT